>OZ025262.1:10016757-10046070 GCA_964019135.1 Arenicola marina
GCTTGGCCCAGGTTGGGCTGGGGTGCGGCTACGTTCTGCGATCTAGCAAATGGCCGGGTCTCTTGGGATGCTACCAATTTGAGCTTGAGACATACACTTGCATCGCCTGAGCTTGAGTGAACAGGGGTCGGATCCCCTAAGGCGTGTGTGGTGCGGCATGCTACTGGACCATGTGGCTGGCGCTGGGGTGGCTTGACGGAAGGGGCAGCGGGAACGCGCCCAGTTGACGCCCCGCACGAACACGGCCGGGAGACATGCCTTGACGTAAGAGAAGCTGACGTGGCTGCAGGCCAATTGGCGATGGAAGTAAGCGATGGAAGCATATTGGCGATGGCATGGGGATGAGGCTGGAGGGTGAAGGACGACGAAGGGTGATATGAGGTAGGCGTCGATGAAAAGGAGAGCGCGGCGGTGAATGGCTACAAAGTTATTTTGTTAAGCATCAATGAGAGGAAAGGTGGCCCACAAAATGGACATCCATCAGGCACAGGCGGCAAGTCTCCAAGGAGCCAGGGCCAACAGTTACCCTCGCCAGCCCCCATCGCGGCCACTGATAGCCAGGCCAGCACCCCCCCCCCTCCCTCAGAGCCCGCCGCCACCTTCCGCCACACCCCCACCCCCACCCCCACCCTCTTTCTCTGTGACCACGCCCGCGGTCTTACCACTGCCAAGCTTCTCCCTCCCACACAAGCAACCCACACCTACAGCGAAACCCGGATGTTCCTTACTTCCGGTTACAAAAGACGTGACGCAGCGTTATATTGACGATATTTTCCACATGAATACCGTTACCTGGATGCGCGCGCAGCAGGTACTGTTCGGACCGGGTGATGTGGCGATAACCAACTGCAGTGCGGCTTTCATAAATATAATGAATAACCCAGCAACATTATATGTAGCATATTACCTAATGTCAGTGTATAATAGGCTCCATAAACATATCAGGAGTCAACCGTTAACCATACCAACTGCTAAAGCCACTTCGCATGGAAGTACTCTTCTGAATAAAATGCAGGAAAGCGGTTACTTCTGATGTGCTCCCAGATAACGACGACATTTGGTCCAGTATTAATATATATAATTGTTCGCCTTCTCTATTCTCAATAGAGTACGACCCGGGTAATACACGCCTTAAATTATAGACAAATGCATTCTGGGTTTAATTATGGTGTTTTCGCAACATAGAGAAGTCGTCAGCACATACAAATCAATTTTATAGACAATGGAACTATCGTATTGTCATCGATGTAAAGGAAAATATATAGTTTCCATGAGTAATTAAGATAAGGTTATGGGTTTGATACGTGCTGTGACATTTTGCTGACATTGTATTTATTACGTACTTTAATCGCATGAAGCATCAACATATTTCGAAGAACTCTTTGAGCCATTCATGGTTGTAAAAATAGCGGATATGGTTTTAGCTATCTGATGAATGCGTCATCTGTTAATGGAATAGAAACGCAGGAAGGTCAAGGTCATATGGGAAATATATTACACTGCCCTATATGTATAAATAGTTTCCATGAACTGCAAGCATGACCAATGTCTGAGTCCAGCATGGATACACCTATTCTAATTAAATATAGAAATAGAAGTACGAACGTTGGATCTGCAGCCGTCCATCACCAACCTGAAGGCATGGACGCTCTGACCGTTCGACACAGCCTAAGGGCCGGATAGGGCGGTCTGCTTGTCCTCTTAGAAGGGATTGGCTCCATAGAAGAGACCACGGGAGAAAAATGCCCGAAGGCATTTCTATCCTTGGCGTGTCGAACGATGCTGCCACCAAACGATGCACGTAGCACAAGATCAAAGAATTCGTTCTGTTAGTGGTTTTTATATTACAAGCACCCTACTCCAACCCTATAATCTATAATCTGTCCAGTGTAGAGCCTAGTAATGTAAATGAATTTTACTGTGAGGCAAATTTTACACCCGTAGAAAGGTGTTGCGCCTGGGGATAGACTCCAAGGAATAACGACTGGGAGGGGGTTCGAAGGAGAAACCGTGTGGAAAGACCAACTGAATCCATAGGGCACAGTATTAGAATCAACGAACTTATGCTTTAGGCCGCTTCTGTGCGAGGCAACCCCCTAGACGACGAAGGTTGAGTGGGTGAAACATGCCCCCGATTAGGTACCCGGTCCCGACTCGTTTTTATCGGCGGTATAATGTTCTAAGCACTACACCAGTGAGGCTCAAGACACATCGGATGGCATGTCCGAGTTTAATGACAAAAACAAAAAAACAATGAATTACAAAACGCAATTGTTTTTATGCTTGGTCCTACATTTTCTTGATCGTTAAACTAGTTTTAGTTCAGGCCGAAAAATGAGCACTTAGCTGTGACGTTTGTTAGTCTATTCACTAAGTCACCCTTATCGATGTAGATGCAAAACCCTGTTTGCAGCTCGCAACGGCACTCAAACCAAAAAGCCCAGCCGATACATCAGAGTTAAGTCTGACAGAGCCAAAGTGTGTTAACGGTATTCTTCATAAAAAGGAACTACTCCTGACAGCAGCTGCTTTCTCCACAAGGAACACTTTGCCAACGATCACATTGCCAACGGACGTTTTACCAACAGACATAACTAACGGACACATCGTCAGGGGACACATCGCCAACGGACACCTCACCAACGGACACATCGCCAACGGACACATCGCCAACGGACACATCGCCAACGGACACACCACCAACGGACACATCGCCAACGGACACATAGCCAACGGACACATCGCCAACGGACACACCACCAACGGACACATCGCCAACGGACACACCACCAACGGACACATCGCCAACGGAGACATCGCCAACTGACACATCACCAACGGACACATCACCAACCGACACATCGCCAACGGACACATCGCCAACGGACACATCGCTAACGGACACATCGCCAACGGACACACCACCAACGGACACACCACCAAAGGACACATCGCCCACGGAGACATCGCCAACGGCCACATCGCCAACGGACACCTCACCAACGGACACATCGCCAACACACATCGTCAACATACATCGCCAACATACATCGCCAACGGATACATCGCCAACGGACACATCGCCAACAGACACATCGCCAAAGGACACATCGCCAACAGACACATCTCCAACGGACACATCGCTAACGGACACATCACCAACGGACACATCTCCAACGGACACATCGCCAACGGACACATCTCTAACGGACACATCACTAACGGACACATCTCCAACGGACACATCTCCAACGGACACATCGCCAACGGACACATCGCCAACGGACACATCCCTAACATACAGCGCCAACATACATCGCCAACATACATCGCCAACATACATCGCCAACGGACACATCGCCAACGGACACATCGCCAACGGACACATCGCCAAATTGTTGCTTCGCGAATTCGCAAATAGCTAGCTGTGCCAAGACACCGCGAGCGGCTGTATGGTGGAGCGACAAAGCGCCTCCTCTTACTTTGTCCGCGGGAAGTGAAGCCATAGCCCGGACGGCATATGGACTTGTCGCTATCGGCCAGGACAGCGCTAATTCATAGGAGTCAACGTAATTTATGTTGACAATGATAGTTGTTGCAGCACTAACACAGTCAATATCCACCTCGGCCCCCACATCCCTCTACTCTAATGCATGACTTTCCAATGTCTCAGTCTCTTTTACCATTTCTTAGACTCGTCATAAGTCTGGCGTCGCTCATCATACCTATGATGGTTTCTATTTATATGCTATTCTCTGATGAGGTTCTCCGTCCATACGGGATGAAAAATATGGCAAAATGGCGCGCTGCTCGACATTGATGGGGGCGGGTTGCCTTAATTTTTTTCTCCTTACCAGTCGGCCGAAACGAAGCGTTAACACTCGCCAATTTAATTTTAAGATGTAAACTTTCGGTGCAGATCGCGATTAAATTAGGTTGGCCACCCGCTTTAAGTACAGATACGTAAGGCCAATGAAGGTGTAGATAAATGCTGCAGAGGCATGACGCGAAGCACGGTGTAATCCATCTAGGTTCATCTCTCGGATTTCAAATCACTGTGTTATAGCGATCAGGTTGTCTGGCACAGTCTGAATATTATATTGATTTTGCTTTTGAAAAGTCAAGCAAAATGGAACAACAATGTCGGCTAGTAACCAAGTACAGGGGGCGCCACTGTGTGACGTCAGAAACCAAAACCACCCCAGACAGAGATCAATAGCTAACAGGAGTGCTAAACGTGCTCCACATGGCACCAAATCAGTAGCTTTTAGCAAATGCGAAGGCTTGCTGATTGCATGTCGTGTCCCGTTGATTGTATGGGAATATCAGATTCAGATTCGGATCAGATTTGGCATGTCTACGGAACTGAAGCCATGTTTTTGTTGAGTGGATATAATTTTGTGAGATATTTAGTGACATGAGGCACCCATTGGTGGTAATTGTAGTTTTTTGGCGACCCAATATTGTTTCTGCATTCGTTTTCATCATAGCCACAGTGATATTTTTGAGCAGGGATATAGTACTGAGAACATAACAATTGCTTAGCGATTACGAAAAAAGAATTCTATAAAATATTGGGTGGGAGCCACACCTGCGAAACATATATGTGTCGCGGTATTTAATCATTGAATCGCTGGTCTCTTTGTGTTCCTGACATTAAATGGACGACCGTGTTTCTTGACACTACTCCTGGCAGATCGAACCGCTGAGTCAGACAGGATCATCGCCCTTCCCCGTGCAGAGCATGGACATCACCGTACACACAGACATTCAGACACACATACCTTCAATGATGGACCATTCCAACCCCTTCCTGTGACGTTATTGCAACCACGGACGATGCAAGGCCAACGATTACACGTCGAAGACCCACCGGAAGGACAACCGTATCGACCGCAGTGCCTCTGGTGGCAACTGATATTAACGTTTGATCCCGATCTCCGTTCTCATCCGCCCTTCACTGGAGCAACGGTGTGTGAGGGACATGATTGGGTTTGTGTTTTTGAGTTGTGTGTTTTTTTAAATATTATTTACATGTGTTTATCGTATACGTACCATTGTGGAGAGGGTTGGGGTTATGGGTTGGTCGCGCAATCACAATATTGATCTATTCCAAGAAGAAATTTCTGAAGGTTAGACTGCTTGCATCCGAACAAACCTGGCTTTCACATATAATTATCGTTAAACTCGGTTAAAAAACTGGAATCCCTGTTCTCTGCTGTAACATATCATACATTGTACTTGTATGTGTCGGTTACAAAATGAAATGTCAAAATTTAATCAACCATTATTAATTTGCGTGCAATAGTATAATAATATATGCATATACCCTGCTAAAAATGTTCTATAGAGTTTCTATAGAATATTTCTATCTAGGACGCATCTATAGAACTCTGTAGACATGCTATAGGACGCATCTATAGAACTCTATAGACATGCTGTAGGACGCATCTATAGAAGTCTATAGACATGCTATAGAACTCTATAGACATGCTATAGGACTCATCTATAGAACTCTATAGACGTGCTATAGGACGCATCTACAGAACTCTATAGACGTGCTATAGGACGCATCTATAGAACTCTATAGACATGCTATAGGACGCATCCATAGAACTCTATAGACATGCTATAGGACACCATCTATAGACATGCTATAGGACACCATCCATAGACATGCTATAGGACATCATCTATAGACATGCTATAGGACATCATCTATAGACATGCTATAGAAATCTATAGACATGCATGCTATAGGACACCGCTATAGAAATCTAGATATGCTATGGGACACAGCCATGGAAATCTATAGACATGCTATGAGACAAGTCAATAGAAAGCTATAGACAAGCTAAAGAACACATCTATAGAAATCTATAGACAAGCTAAAGGACACATCTATAGAAGTCTATGAACAGGCTCTAGAACAAGTCTATATAAATCTAAAGACATACCACTGACTCGGAGGTCGTCAATGCTATGCTGACAGGTATACCACTCCGATCCCGATGGTATGCTGAAAGGTACACCACTCAGGTCCTCAATGGTATGCCGAAAGCTAGGTCTACGCCTATGGCTATACCACTGGTTACAGGATATCTATTTTGTTCCCTTAGAAGATTTTAAGTGATCTACATATCTTTACCAGAGACCTTATATCTGCTGACAGAACCCTTAAAGTAAATATAAGAGGGGCATTGTTTAGTTACCTGTTGGGTTCTGTCAGCAGATCTGAGTGTCTGTAATTTTTTTTGTTCCTCTGCATGCAATGACTGGTCTGCATGATTACTACATATAGATATATATCTAACCAATTGGTGGAGTGAAGCACAAACACACTAGTCAGTAAGTTAAATGACAACTGTTTGACTGCATATGTCGGCAAAATTAACTCATTAACAAATTCTGACAAAATCAGATTAATAAATGCTGTAGAGTGAAGTTTCTGCCCATATTTGCTGTAATCACTCAACAATAGTCATAGTATAGTCATAACTTGTATCTAGCCGTCGTTTATAGGTTTTCACTAAAACTATAATGTATTTTGAGTGACATAACGCTATGATGATATCAAAACGTACGATGGTGCTGCCATTTTATCTGGTTTTTTTATAATGTAAACAATATTTCTTCACGCTAATGCTCCAGCAGACACACTGTCATATACTGGTGTATAAGTCGTACTCCTTGGCAGCGAGGAAAAAAAGCTATGACTTATACGCCAGAAATTACGGTATAAATATGAATTTAGCCCCGGCCTTAGCTGCGATCTCCAACAAAAGAATAATTTCAACGCTGGAGATCACAACTTCCCCGGCCCAAGCTTGACTTAAAAAATTAGTTGCTTTACCTACCTGCAAATTAAGAGTCAGGAGAAATGAGTTGTGTCACTTCCACTTCTCGACTGCATACAGGTGCTTGGTTCATAATAGAAGTCCCATGGTCTGCATCATTAAACGCCAGTACTATACTTACTGTAGCCTATAGCGTAGGCTAGCGTAGGCTACAGCCAGCCGGGAGCCAGTAGGCTAGTAGGTGTAGCCTGTAGTGTATGCGTACAGAGCTTAGATCTATGAGCGAATGAGCAAGTGCCAAGTCAAAAAGTGGCAAGTCTTGTAAAAAACAAAACACAATTTATGAAATCTTCTTCTGGGCTTAATTTATGATGTCACGTTCAAACCTGGGTTTCTTCAGGTGCTACACAATGAGATATTAATAAATAAATACTTTGCAGTTATATATGTAAGCAAATATTCGTAAACTTGGCGCATGCGCAGTATGATCCGCAACAAATATCTCCGCAAGGTGGCAGCACAATCACGGTGATGCTCTGGTTCGCGTACTTTGCGCGCGCTTTGGCACGCTGCACAGGTAGTTTTCGTGTTAACTGATCTGAGCGCCTGTGGCACACTACAAATCTCACTGGTGTTGCAACGTTGCTGTCCGTTTTAGAAGGAATTATACTGGGATGGAGTGATGCGAGGGTGCATGGAGTACTGAATCACTTATTTGTATCAGGACATGCGTGGGAATAGGCCTACTAGTGTTATACTTTTAGACCAGCTGTAACACCCATATAAAAAAGCTACGTTGCCACAAAGGTGGTAATTGAAACTTGGTGTTACAATATATGTAGTGTATGGAACTGAAGGAATATATATTTAATTATTGTGTGTTCGCATTTTACGTTATCAGGAAGTCGCGCGATACCGTGATAGGGTGATAGACACCTATCAGACAAAGATCAGAGGTCTTTAATAATCAGTGAACTGTCATAGCTGCGCCATCTATTTGAATCCAATCACTAAAAATGTATGATTAGGCACCAACCCAAGGTGCGTCGATCTAATGATAACGGATTATGGACGAACATCTGACGGGTTCTCGATGTCATATTTTAGCGACGAGTTTACGACGGCGGTGTGCCCACTGGGGACATATCTTCCATTTTAAATTTGTTCATCTGCCCAAAATACGAAGTCTCTCTACTTAGGATTTCATTCACCCGTGTGTCTGAATCGATATCAACCAGATTCTATTGAATATGTTCTATAGAGACGCCATTTACGTATCTTAAAACTGATATAGAACAGTGTTTTATAGCAATTCTACAGAATATTTGTCCTATAGAAACACTATAAAGACATCTATAGAACACTGCATGATCAATAGAAAGTCTATAGAATACTTGTGTCCTATAGAGACACTATAAAGACATCTATAGAAACGCTATAGAACACTGCATACTCTATAGAAAGTCTATAGAATACTTGTGTCCTATAGAGACACTATAAAGACATCTATAGAAACACTATAGAATATTGCATACTCTATAGAGTTTCTATAGAGTTCTTTAGAAACTCTATAGGACATTTTTAGCAGGGTATAAACTAATGGTATGGGAGATGTATTAAACTCTAAATGGAAATGAGGGCCTCGCGCAACGGGACCACACAGGGCGGATATTAAGCCTAACCGCGGCTGACCATAAGCCAGCAAAATCCAGCCAGTTATCATTCCAATGTGGATGGAATCGGAAAACAGTTTTAATTATGAAAGTATTTTTATCCATGAAGCGTGGCAGTAATTAGCGTGGGCGGGGCGACTGTGTAGTCGCGGGACACCCACACTATGGCCATTCACCCAGATGGGGGCCCGACACATTGTTCGCTAGTCCGTCCCCGAGTGACAATGCTCATGTCACTTATTGACACGGGGGTGATAAATTGCTCCCCGTGGCATGATTCTCAAGATATATATATGTATATATATATATAGATATATAGATATATATGATTCTTGTATTGCCCTTCTCAGCAAAGCGTGGGTGTGTCTGCGTAGATAAGTTCTTTGGGAAATGCCAGCCGCCATTTATAAATGATATTATTTCGGTGAAATGCAACAAAAAACTGCCCGATATATAGATGGTGTCATTTCTAAACCGAAAGGTGTGTTTGTTCAAGGCTCCAAAACTTCAATGTGCAGCGTAGGCATATCTAGTGCTTTTCCACAATGGGCAGCGTATATAGTGAGAGTGTTTGGTAGATTTCATGCGTAATGCATAAATGATACGCTTCATATTCGTCACTCGTTAGTTTCACATAACAGGTATGACTATATGAAAGCACAAAGCCACGATTTACAATAATTCGTAGACCTCCGAAACATAATAATTGACCAAAAAGCGTTGTCATTTGTTGGGACATAATCCTCAACTTATCCTAAATAACGATTTCGGGTCCCTACTTTTTGCCAGATAGACTTTTGGGTTTCCCATGCTTGATGGAATTAAGGATGTCCGCCACGTTGAACTTGTCTTCATACTGACACACATTTAGCGCTCGAATTCTATGTATATTTTTCTTCTTGAACATTATTCCATAGGACGAGTATATTCCGTACGTGTCGTAAATACAGAGCTGCTACAACACATTAACATGATGTTTATTTAAATCTCGATGATATTTGCTGATATCTGCTGATATCTGCTGATATCTGCTGATATCTCGCAGTCATTAATATGCAGCACAGAAAATAAATTGCATGGCTCCTTATTGATAGTTAACTCACGCATGGTATATTTGACAGAAAACGTCTGGCCTATATATATTTGGCATGATCCCTCTAGCACTTATCTCACCTATCTCACCTATCTCGCCTATCTCACCTATCTCACCTATCTCGCCTATCTCACCTATCTCACCTATCTCACCTATCTCGCCTATCTCACCTATCTCACCTATCTCACCTATCTCACCTATCTCACCTATCTCACCTGTGTCACCTATCTCGCCCATACGATGTGATGCAATAGTAGATGTTATTTTATTGTGTCTCTCAAGACAAACACACTGGATAGTACAGACTGCATATGTGGTTAACATACACATTTCCACGTTTTTTGCGTACTTTCCGGACACCCTCCCTCGCGCACTGAGCTGCCGAGCGGCAAATCCGGGTTCATTCAGGAGCTAATAGTGTGTTAAACACATCCATCATGCCATGGTCGCCCCCAGGGCTCGTGCGTTAATACATGAGTGCACAAAGGTGGCCTAATATGTCACTGACTTTTTACTTGTTTTAACTTGGTACGAATACCACATCGGCATTAGATGATATTCTACAACGCCCGTGTTGCTTAACATATAAATATGAATCTTGGCCTCCTTACCATCATTTATGTATTGTTATTTTCATTAGCCTTCGTGGGGAGAGAAAACTCTCCATTTCACAATTTAGTGCCGATCCATTTTTAATTTCATAGCATGTTTTAACTTATAATTCATAATCAGTTTTACATCCAAATATATATATATATATCTAGCCAAACACCCATAATAACCCAGTGACACTAATTAACTGAGGCTGGACCCCTATAACATGAAAAGAGCACGTCTCTTATAGCCATTCAAACCCACTGAAGCAGCCGTATTGATGTCTTTATGTGCACGATGGAGCGCACCTGGTCTGACCCCGTGGAGTCCACAGGGTCCAAGACCCACACCACATGCTACGGTGCAGCTCCGGCCCCAACCGGAAATGATCTCCGTTCTCATCCGCCCTTCACTGGAGCAACAGTGTGTGAGGGCCAATCCCGCCGCGAGAGGGCGACACAGGCGCCTGGCCCGCCCGGTGGCCGCCTGCCTGGCCCAGGAGAAGCAGGCCAGGCCAAGCCAGGCCAGGCCAGGCCGGGCCAGACCGGGCCGGCGGGCAGGACGAAGTCACATCATGGCTGGAGTGTGAGATGGCACACCCAATCCCCAAGAGGGTAGGACGCTCCAGGCGGGCACACGTCACTATTCCAGCCCGTTCTTGCCCTCACTCCCCACCCCCCATCTCCACCCGGACCCCGACTCACCCCCATCCCACCACGCCAATCGCCCCTACCCCCCCCCACCCCACGACCTTTCTTCCCCTTTATTTCCCCCATGCCGTTTCCCGTCGACTTGTGTGAATGACCGAGGTCATTGATTGTCAAGGCAACCAACACCCTAACGTGACAACGACCTTCTAATGACTTTTCCTTAGGTCAAGGTCGCGAGCTATTTTAACAAAAAGAAAACTTTCCCCGTGAGATGACAGGAATTGACCATTCCGGTCAACGGCAGATGTAGACAATCGTAACGTCATTGTCGGGACAAAACGCCAGCTCATATTATCAACACCCTCGGGGGGTAAAGATCGATTTCGCGGCGAAAACGATAAAAAACTAACGACACTTGACAACCAAGACACAGAATAAGACTCGGGCAATTTGCTTCGATGTGAAACGTACAGGAAATAGTTTCTTTATGGATATTTGAATGACCTTTTTTTTAACGTACTTGCTGAATAGGTCAACGAATCAACGAATCAATGGTCCCTAAATATGTCGAACGGACTATAATATGGCTGAACACGGAAACCATATTATAATCTCCATTGTGGAAGACATTGCTGCTGACTGCCTGGCCTGATAACATATGCAGACTCGGTCAGCGTATAAGTAACGAGTGGGTCTTTTACACGTCGGTCGTAGAGACAGCTGGACACCGAGCAAGTGGGATAATGTTGACAAATGCCCTGTCCAAACAGTCGCCCGCTAAGGCCCCATCGCCTCCGCCTCATCACAATATGTCAGAGGCGGAACAAGGCGTTTACCGCCTATGGATCAGTGGCGGGTCCAGACGGGGGGCTGGGGGAGGTGGTGGTGGTGGTGGTGTGTGTGTGCGTGTGTGTGTGTGTGTGTGAGGAGGCGGGGGCGGGGGGTGGGGGGCACTACTCTATAAAGGTTCAGAGTAGGGCTGCACCGACTCCCTAAAGTGAGCCATACCCTCCTACCATAAAATTCTCTAGAGTAAAGGGATTTGACACCGCAGAGTGCGGATGCCAAATTTTTATTGTAAAACAAACGATTGGTGGGGGCTAAATGAGCTCCATTGGAGGAGCTGGGTGGGTGGATTGGGGGGGGGGGGGTATATGCTAAATCTGAGTCCTAGATCTAATCCTGCGAATCCAGATGGATCAGGATGCGGTCGTATATTAACAGACACGTACTGCGCAAGGCAAGCCGAATATGGCTTATTATGTCAAGCTCCAATTATTGGTCCGCCTGTCTGTGTATTTAGCATTGTCAACGTCACCTCCAATTGTGATGTTAATATTTGGCTGGCCGTATGTGTAGATGTTTTGCTGTCACGTAGGCCTCTCAGTAAACGTTATATCTTATATATATATATCTCTCTCTGTGTATTACATATAGTGGCCATCGCCAAGGTTCTTTTATTGCTTATAGTTACTCAACTTTCGATTACCGCGCGTCGGGTAGTTTAAGTGATACAATACAGTGTGGTACCCACAATTAATATATTCGCAACTCTTTGATGACGTTAATAGAATATTGTCACTTTGTCTTGGTATGCGACCACACTCGCTATACTTACGAGGCGGCCGGATAACAATATGGGGTGGGAACGAGCAATATTTGTCACTATGGAGGACCAAGCGGAGGTGTAACCAAAGACCAACCATAATATTTGCCCGCCACACCACTCCACTTGCCCCCACCCCCACCTCGGTGCCCCCACCTCGACCCCCCCCCCTACGTGGTGGCTGTGGTCTGAACGACATTCCCGTTCCAAGACTCGAGTCGTCCGCACGTCACGTGACACCTCGATGGCTTCCCACTCCCGTCCCCATCCTCCACCCCGCCCCTACTCCCCCCTCCCATCCCCATCCCTCCCACCCCACCTCGCCCCACGGGTATCAGTCTACTATTATACAGAATGGGTCAGATCTATGCACGGGTTACTAGATACCTTTTATCGAACGGAGAGTGAAGCGTGGTTGCGTTATAGTAGGTGGCAATTCGTATCCTTGTCTGCGATGTGAAGGAGGGTTGTAAGTGTGTATATTCAGGATGCTTTGACCTATTCTGGTCATATCGCGTCAGTGGGAGAAGGGGGAGAAGAGCGGACGCCATTTTCCCGGAATTTCAAGCAGAACTCTCCGCATGCAATGGAAGGGCGGATACACGATATTAAATTGACGATTTCCCGATTCACTGTGGGCTAATCTCGATCCTTGGGTAACCTCGACCTCCACATGTTATTTTTGTTAATGACGTCACCAATCGAAATTTTTTCGCCGAATTGATTTTTCGATCACGATCTCAGGGATACCCCTGATAACTAGACACAGGGACACTGGATAACAGGCATGTAATTTTTCATCAAATTTGAATTAAATAAGTCCTGCAACCCAACGTTAACAGGTGCATAAGCAGCTTATCTCAAAAGTTAAGACACATGAGTTTCAAAAACAAGCAGTATGCCTTATTAGCACTGAGTATGAGAACTTATTTTATAATAAAGAGTGACAGCAGATGATGTTTACAACAGGTGTGACGTCATGACAGTTCTTCCCCAGATCGGCCTTGACCTTGGGAGAGATCGAGGTTACCCCACCTTTTCACGACCGTGGTCTAACCTCGATCCCCTCTTTAATTTAACATAATTTTCTAACCATATATGTTATAAAATACATCATTTTTTAGCAGTTGATGGTCACAAATACATGCAACAATAACAGTCCGGCCCTGCTTCCGCATATTCTGACGTAAACTAATATTCAGATGTGTTGTAACATATAGGATTTATTTATGCATCGTAACGCATCCGTTCCAAATGGCATTTCATTGGGGTGATGACCATGAAGTATTCAGTATTTGCGTTGTGACTGCCGTGTAATAAGACTAATAAATATAGTTTGATGGGACGGTTTTATCTATCGTTGCGCAGTAGAAGCACAGTTATGTGAATTTATTTTCTTTCTTTCACACACTAACGATCATGATACGCAGATTCGGTCACCCACCTATCCCAGGGGGTCGAGGTTAGACCACAGGGATCGAGGTTCGACCATGCCCCTCTCTGCCTTTCAAAAAATGAGCACTCGCCACATCCTGCAGACGTTTTCGTTTTTTCTATTGAAACATATTATTGGAATACCACTGGATACTGTTTGAGAGAAAAAAAAGTTCATTTCACATTATTGAAGAAAATAGATGTTTTTTTTGTCTTAAGGGGTCGAGATTAGCCCACATTGCCTTATTAAAATTCCCAGTTCACGATTAATAAAAAACCTTGATCACGGGGGTCGGCTAATACTCCATTCCCAGTTCACGAAAAATTATTTTCCTCATTACCAGTTCACGAGGAACACAAATCCGAGGAAGCCAACCCATACGTCGATTCCATACTGTATAGACCGCGAACCCATAATGGGTTATGTAACGGTGAAACCATTTACCAATAGAAACAATTGACAGAAACCCCCCCGAGTTAAATGTTAATGTAATTGAAAGCTAGTTTTTCTACTATGATTATGCCCTTTTCGGGCGGTTAAACACTGGCTGACCGCCCGCATCCGGTCATCATATTTAGCAGGATGACTGAAGACCGAAATGAAAGGCGCGCGTAGCATGAACGACGCGCGCTCATCATGTGATATATATCTGGCGAAAGAATAAATATGCTCACGTTGGCTGGGTCCTAGTGACACATGCGCGACACCCGAAGTAATCTCACTAGGCGAAAAAACACTGTACTCACCAGCTTGTCTGTTGGTAAATATCCCGATTCAATTCATCCCAGAATAATGTTGTTGTTGTTGTTGTTGTCAGCGGAGATAATTGGCAAACTCTAAGTACGAACATCTATGTCCGTGGCCGGTACGTCAGTCAACGTCTCGGCCACCACGGGAGTTACTAACCACGGGGGATAGAGATATAGCTCGGTCCCCGGCCGTCCCGTCCAGTTTCGATCCACCCTGAGCAGTGGCCCAAGCTCTTAATGCCAGGGAGAGACCCTCACTCACTCCGCATGCGACGGCGGGCTGATGATACCACAGCCATCCCACGCGGACGCCGCAGCCTCAGCCTCAGCAGCTCGAGCAGTCGCAGCGGCAGCCGCAATCACTCGATGAGTCCTGCAGGTGCCCGTGGCCTGCTTGCTGGCTGGCTGGCTGGCTGGCTTGCTCGCTCCTTCAAAGTCCATCATATCCGACCGATAGGAATTTATGCATTTATTCCATGATGAACCAACTGGTGGGGAGTTATTTCTTCTCGGGACGGTGGGTGGCTGTGGTGCATACGGCACCGGGATAACGCCCCGTGATGGGGTTATTATGCTGGTCGCTGGGCGGTCGGTGTGGGGCGGTAAAGACGGGTAAAGGGCATGCGCTGGGCATGCGGCGGGCGACCCGTGGTGGAAGTTTCTGCAGCTATCGGGCCTCTGGCGGGTCTCGGCCGGGAGCGACAGGGCTATAGGCATGGCAGTGAAGGACATGAGACCAGGATGGGGCGGCGGTGGTGGTTGTGGTGGGGTGGGGTGAGGGGTGGATCTGTGGGAGGAGGATATGGGTGCAGGCGGCGGATGCCGGTGTGAGTAAACATTTGAATGTGGAGTCATCGAATGCCCCAACTTGCTTGTGATGAGTGCCGCGATGGGCCAGACTGTAGTCGGTATATATTGATGGCGGTCTATCTCCATAGCTCGCATGCCTTAATCACCGCTCAACACATGTATGCACGTTATGGTCCGATTCTATTTGTGTCTGCCCTCCTTACCCCCCACCCCCGCCGCCGCCACTACTCCGTCACTCAACGCCTCCCTCTATTGATGTATTGAACTTCCGCTTTCTCTCTATGTCGCTCTCTTTGTCTCACTCAGTCTATCTCTCGCTCACGTTAACTCTCGTTCACTTTGCTAATTTCCACTTTCACCGTCTCTCTCTCTCTCTGTCACTCTCTCTCCCACTCTTTATCACTGTCTCTATCTCGCACTCCCTGTCTCTCGATTTCTATTTCTCGCTCTCTGTCTCTCCCGTATACCCGTATTCTTTGCACTTTGTGCACCGGAAACGTTTCCTGTTCATGCCTGTCTGTCTCTCCCGTATACCCGTGTTCTTTGCACTTTGTGTACCGAAAACGTTTCCTGTTCCATATGGCATTCGTCACCCCGTATAAGTATTTTTTTATTTTTTTTTTCATATTAATAAACACCTCATTCCGGTTACATGTAATTAGGTAGCCCAGCGCAATTTTCTTATCCGGGATTAACCGTCCTAAATGTCGTAAGTTTGTCTATTTTTTTAACCACCATTATTACCTTTTTTTGGTTATGTTAACAGTGGTATCTGGCGATCCTGGTTCGCCAAATAGATAACGATGAACCTCTCGTTATATACGTCTATCGATGAACCTCTCTTTATAAGTGAACCGTGAACCTCTCTTTATAATATCGTCACCTATCCCACCTTTTCCCCAACATATATATAGCTGTTTTTTTCTACTCTGTTGTGTCGGTCTTCTCTCCATCCCTCCACCTGTATTCCTCCCTCTCTCTCTCCCCGTCACTCTATCTATACATCTCTGTTTGCACCTGTTTTCATCTGTCACTACCCCGGCTCCCTTTCCACCCCCTCTCTCCCACTCCGCCCTTCCCCAACCTCCGTCTCCCTCGCTCCTGTCCCCCTACCCCTCTCTCATCTATATTTAGTCTATTGTTTGCTGGAGGTACACGCGCTCCTTGTCCATAAACGTACGTTCCTTGTACATTAGATCACCGATATACACCTGTTTTTAGTTACGTTAACAGCGGTATCCGACAATCCTGGTTCGATATGGGCGGACGTCATCCCGTACCCAAGCCGTTGTTTACTGGAGGTATACGCACGCTTCTTGTACGTTGACTTACATGGCGCTATTTGTCCGCGATGTATTCCCGTCACGGTCGGGTACTACGGCACACATGGGGGGATCGAAGGCCGTGGATAGCTGATAGTCACGGTGTGTGAGTGAGTGAGGCGTGAGTGCTGTTGGCTTCCGCTTTGTTTGGGCCTGACCCCATGGAAGCTTCGGTGGTGGCTTGTGACGGAACGCCGTGGCAAACACTTTTGGCTGGTATAAGCCGGATGAATACTTAGAGCATATACTGCACGACGGCTTAAACGCTGGAGTCAGGGAACCATGTGAAATTAGGGATGGCAAACTGAGAGAAGGAGAGGTCAAAGGGGTGGCCAGAGAGAAAATGTGCGAGTTAGCGATGGTGAGCTAAGGGAAGGAGACGTTAAAGGTAGGTGGTCTGGGAAAATGTGTGAGAATTAACGATGGTGAGTTGAGAGAGGGAGGCGTTAAAGGTAGGTGGTCAGAGCAAATGGGTGAGAGTTAGCGATGGTGAACTGAGAAAAGGACAAGGTAATAGTAATAGAGATATGTATCAAAGACTGATTAAGTGGGCAAGAAAGTGAAAAAATAATACACCAGACTAACGGTTCATATGCAGGTGCAAGGATTGAAACAAGCAAGAAAGATGTGAGAGAGATGGAAGCTTGAGCGAAGAACAGGGCGAAAACGGACATAATCGTTATAAAAGAAAGTGTGATGACCAGAAATGCATGATGACAATATGAAATTTCCTCGTGTACATTACCTAATTCCTATGCAAGTTTTAAGTTTAATCAATGAACGCAGTAAATGTTGACGAGACGAGAGGTGTCCCACAAAACACGTCCCTGACCTATCACACGAAACAAAGACTCCGGTTGTAGCCTGCATCCCACACATGGAAACTGCAGCAGCCAAACTGGGTTCCTTCTGTTTCCATGTAATCCCCTGAAGCCCCACGTGACCTGAAGCCCCAAGTGACTGTCGGGTGGGCACGTGTCCAGGTGACGCGTCTGTCGCGAGTCTGACAGAGGTTGTCCTGAGCCCACACCTACACAGACCATCTGATCACGAGATGGCCGGGAAAGGTAGACGTTAAGGCGCGAGTAGACGTTAAGGCGTGAGTAGACGTTAAGGCGCGAGTAGACGGACGTTAAGGCGTGAGTAAACTTTAAGGCGTTAGTAGGCGTTAAGGCGTGAGTAGACATTAAAGCGGGAGTAGACGTTAAGACGTGAGTAGACGTTAAGGCGTGAGTGGAGACCATGGTTATGGGATATTGTGACAACATACTATAGGGCCATGCCATATACCACATGTATGTTAAAAGTTGCAATCAAAACCACTTTAATTATTCTCACTGAACAAAGTCACTCGGCGATTTTGGTGAAGTAATTGCAAGACATTATTAATTGCCACGTGTCCTTTTGACGAGTGTCGTGCGCTGATTTTAACTTTTTCATTCATTTCCGGCCTTGGCACAGGGGGGGGGGGTATAGGTGGGGGAGGGGTTTGGGGGGGGGGTGGTCACGTACCCTTTCAATGCCTTAGTGAAACATAACGCCCACCAAGCAGTAGATTCACTAATATCAAAATACCAAGGCTACGTTAATTTTGTTGTAAATAATATGTATTCGATCCGTAATCTATTGCCAAGCTTTCGGCAGCTTATTATATGTTATTGCTGCGTGTCAGGCACGTGTACTGCGCTGATGTTGCTCATAGGCTCGTCATTTTCCATGGTAGAGAGCCCAATATCGAACCACCGACGAGTACCTTTGTATCTAATGTCAACGTCTGAATATACCCTATGGCAGTCAGAATCCAGTGAGTTCGATGTTCCCGAGGACATCACCCGTAGACGGTTAATCAATTCTCAAGAGGGTCGCCCCGTCCGGATGTTCCACCACTGATGGAGGAACGGATGCTTCATCATAGGTTTACATCCGGTCGCCATCACATAGACAAAAATGGATTATTGCAGTAAATGGTAGACGTGATTCACACGTGAGCTATTCCGAAACAATGATTGCCTTATCATGGAAGAACAACCATGCGAACGCTCTCACTTTACGATGCAGGGTTTCTCAGAAATGTTGTTTAACCATACCACGATGAGTCAGTCCGCCAGAGTATGATGGCTGATGAGAGTCACTCAAGCTATATATATTTATATTAAACAGCTAAATATGGAAAATACCTTTCTACTGAATGGCGATTTTTCATGAATACGTCATCCATCCATCCAAGTGAGTGGGTGGGTGGTGCCGCGGTCATACGGCCATGGCTTCTAGCTGTAAGTTCTCGAATTGGAGAAAAAATACTTATCATTCGAATCCAACGACTGTGTGTTATCTGGCGCGTTGTAGTGAGAACAACCCTATGTTTTGATAAGATTAGCAACTGACATGTTCGGAACACAACGCACTCCAAAATGAATATCTTATAGATGGAAAGCCTATACAACAGGTGATTAAATGCATGTGAGTGGGCGGCGGGAAGATACCATATGGTGGAAATAGGTGCAGACAGGTCAGGACCCCCCTGGGGCAATGGACGGTATATCCCTGAGGTGACCCGAATGTGCACATTACGCATCGATGAACCCTCACGACACTTGTTTCGCACGAGTTAGGTGCGCGCGCATTCCACCGGCATATCCCGCTTGAAACCACTCGAGACATTCGGTAGAAGTAGCGGCTGATTGAAAGGTGATAGACTAGGTTGGTTCCAGTGACATTACGTGCGCCGGTCATTGCATTCCATTGGAATATATGGTTGGGGCAAGGGGGGCATGGGGGAGGGGGGCAAGGGGGGGGGGGGGCGTTGTCGTGTTTCCAAATCAATGCATTTTTAAATCCCAGGTCACGATGAGTTAAAATGAGAACTCCCCGCATACAAAGACAGGGCGGATTGCATGATATAAAGTGGCGATTTCCCGACTCACGACGCTCGGCGAATACCCGATTCCCAGTGCACGAAGAATTATGTTCCTCATTCCCAGCTCACGATAAAATGAAAAGCCCAATCCCGAGGAACGAAAATACCTCTTGCACACCCCCCCCCCCCCCCCAATAAGACATGACACTTATGAAACGATCTCTAGAATTATGTAAACTCCGCCGTCTATGAAAGGTCAAGGCTTAATCTGCAATGAGCGGAGGCCAAATATAAATATTGCTTACAACAGAACATTGTGTGGAGAAAATAGCTCATATTATGATTAAGCTCACCGGACATTGATCTGATTTTCGTGGAAAACAGTGGAATGCACCATATCAACAGGGCATTGAGACAAGAGAAAACATTACGTTTGATTGAACATACCGGAAATATATTTTCTTACCGAAAATCTCTATTTTCATGAGAAATAGAAACATATGTGACTTGTATTATATATATACAACCACAACGTTTACCGGGGGCAGCAGCACTTGCTCCTTGTCGTGATGTTTATTAGGTGATAAACACATGTTTTGTATTATTTATATATATATATATGCAACTGTTTTATATTATTTATATATATATATTCAACTGTTAAAACATTAATTTATCACCTAATAAACATCTAGACGTTCAAGGGAGGCTGCCGCGGTCAATATTGTGGTTATGTACCTACACACAAGGAGTGACTTGTCAGCCAGACTGAGCAATATATCTGCGGGAAGAGGCAGTAAAATAACGGCCCCTATTTACCTAGCGTATACCCGCGGGATGGCCCCCGCCACCTAGTGACGACGCTGATCCAGTCAATTATGTATACAATAATAACCATAATCATCGACACGAGTGAACAGCGGCGCCGTCCAGCGACATAAAGCCTGTTATGACCCACCGCCAGGCACTTGTGGCTCGCTGTCTGCCACGTGGTACTGACCGGAAATGATGTGACCACCACAAATTCCGACCCAGCAGCAAAAAGCTGCTCATATAGTAAACGTTCCCCCTTGCAAAATATTTGAACTGTTTCAATTTGTAAAGAAGTATTTGTGTCCTTATTACATTAGTTCGAAGATGGGCAATAAATAAAAGCGTTTGTTGTTAAAGAAACCTTTCTTTACTAGATTGATGTAAAATCGGTAGGGAAATCAGTGCATTTTTGCATAGTAGGCCCACGTCCTTAAACTGCAAACATAACAAACTTTTCATCACGATCGGGCGATATCGCATATATTTCTTAGGAAATTGACACTAGTGTGCTTACACAATTTGTACAGATAATGTTGAAAACACGTATTTAGATATTTACGTAGATAACATATGAGAATACAATGAATTGGAGTAATGTTGTTGTACAAAATCTTGGTTATTATGAGCGCCGTTCAAAACTGGACTGGATTCTGGCAAAATAGTGTTTGATAAAAGAAATTAGGTCATATTTTGTGTGTAAAACTGACGGGCTTGATTGCATTGAGAACCGAGTCAGTGTTCGGTTACACAGGATATTGCATGTAGAGGCATTTCCGTCGACTGTTGTGGGCCTTCTTTCTACCTTGTTCAACGGGGATTTAGTACTCTAATGGAGCGCGCTATAATGAAGCGGGATTGGTGTTGTTGTTAAATATTGGACTTATTGTTGGTCAACAAACAGGCATTGGATGAAGATGTGTGTTTGTGCCGGATGAAATGAAATGGTTGCTCAATGACTTGGATTGGATTGGGAGTATTTCTGTAAACATTAAAACCAGGAGACTTGGCCGAGGATGGCGTCTATGCAGCATTATGGGAACGTCACACTTTTCGTGATTAAAGAGAACTTTGAACTTTTCAGACAAATTGACGGATCAGAAATTATTATTTTATGCCTATATCAGCAAATCCGTCGTACTCCGTGGCCGAAATCTAGTTAAGGTCAAAATCTAAAAGCCTCAGTTGATTGTGAGTTATTACACTTTCTCAATGAAAGCATTTCTGTCCCATTCGTATCTTATCCGCGAGAATCTGGCTACCTGTCTCAAGGAAGCACATATACATATAGAGTGAGAAGAGAGAGAGGGAGAGCGAGAGAAAGAGAGAACGAGAGTGAAATGGTGGGGCTGGGGAGGGATAGTAGATGTGCGACACACCTATAATAAGAACTGACACCGACCCACATGGTAGCCGCAATCAATATTTTGCGCCATAATTCAAGGCACTGCAAGGTTTATTTTCGTAACATTAGTCTTTAGAAAAATGCTGAGCTTATGCCAAATGAATTTAATGTATTACATCTCTGAAAAAACAAATTCTTCGAAGATATGGATAATCCAAAATCTGGTATAATGAGACGTCATTAATGAACCATCTGGTCTATTTTATCAATATATATATATATATATAGGCCTTAATGTTCTAACCCGATATTATAAAAACGTCACCCAAGAACAGAGCAATAGGAATTTGTTTCGATATGACCGGAAATATTAGCAAAAGAACTAAAGGCAGTATAGAGACGATACTCTTCAACGGATTATCGGATTATATAAACTAGATATACATTTCTTGGACTCAGACCTACACCTATATACGTATTATATGCGATCATTGATTAAAACAGCATGCACAGAGATATCTGTCACATTTGAGGTAATTTTAGAAGGTCGTGTCGGGAGCGAGGGTCGCTTGCTGTACTGTGGCCTCGTTCTACATTCTAGATGCCCCCGGCAATCTGGCTGCCTCGCCTGCCGATTGGATGGGAACCTGTCTGAGATGTCATTCGATAACTGGATCTCCCCACACAACCGACCCTGAATGGTGCATAGTGACGGGCGTAAACAAGCCGCCTGGGATAGGGGAGGGTGTGGGGGGGCAGGCTGGAGGGTGTGTGTGTGTGGGGGGGGGGGGGGAGGGGCGCGCCTGGGATCCCATCGTTTGGAATAGGGGACGGTGTGGGGGCAGGGTGGAGAATGTGTGTGTGTGGGCGGGGGGTGGGGGGTAATCTGTAGGGTTTCGGGTGATATGGAGGGTGTGTGTGTGTGGGGGGGGGGGTGTTAGTAATCTGGAGTGTGTGGGGGCTGCCGTTTGCTGTTGCTTGGTTTGTAGTGTATTGTTAAAGGCTATGTCATGCAGGTAGGATTTTCTTGTTTCAAAAATCTAAACCAAAAATCTTCAAGCAAATATAAGCTCATTGATTATCAGTCCCTCCAGCCCAGACTATCAGGAGACTCGGATTAGTGGCTGAGCATGGCTGACATCACCAGAGATATGGCGAATATGTGTCACAGGCTTAAAGCCACCAGACCAGCACGTGCACCTCCTGGTGCATGCTCTCTCCCGTATAAAACATAAAAGCGCCGAAAATAGATCGAAAGAAATCGACATGACCAGAAATGCTACTCGGAGAGATGAGTGACAACGTGGGTGTGAAATATACACCGGGTACTTCAAAAAAGGTTTATCGGATTTGGCATCTACACGAGAGACAGCAGCTGAACGGGCGGCATTTCAGATGTCCATCATCTACTTGCACGCTGCGTACACATAACCTTGGGCGGTGCGGAATTTGAACAAAAGCAGGCCACACAAGTGCATGTATGCATATCCCCACTGCCAGACCCAGGTCAAGGGTGTGGGGGGGGGGGGGAGCTATAATTAGCTGCATCGAGCTGCAAAGCGAGCGAGTATTGTTTAAGGAAGCCTTACAGCGTCATTGATTTGTGTCAACACTTTATTAACTATGGGAAGCAATGAGTCACTATAGTCCACAGACTTAGGCCTACCAAGGTGGATTTAATAAACCCAAACAGGTCGCACCAGTTTGTCCAAACCAAGTGGCTATACGACATGTCCTGTTAATATGCATCCCATGCAATCTATGTGTACTGACATCATCATTTACTTTCAAAGCATTTAACAATATTCCCAGTGAACATAGTGCTTTAATTAAGTCGTTGACCACAGCAGATACAATTTAGACACGCACGGTTAGTGTACTATCCTAGCGTAAGTCAGCATAGCTTGGGTTGGTCATATCGCGTCAATGGAAGAAACGAGGGAGAGTGGAGCCATGTCCCGGGGGGTAACCCCCTACTCTCTGCGAAGAAGGACATGGGATCTTTATACTGCGACCACACAGACATTGCCACAGCGGGACGCGAACCACCGATCCAGGTGTCCTTAGGCTCTCAGGTGGCCAGAGTACTCGAGGCGAGCGCTCTAACCCACTAAGCTATTGGGCCGGCCCCCATTGCTTGGGAAGCGACTTGTAATATTCTGTTACTTAAATGTGCTTACAACGGTGGGCAAACTTGGAGAAATGTGAATGGCTTTGTCCTTCGACATCGCAGTTGTTGTTTTTATAGAATTAATAGGCTGTGTGGACGTTGGTAAATCCCAATCTGATACCTGGCCAAACGAAAAGGGAAAGCGCAGTCGCATCTTCAATCACCACCGATATGGATGTTTTTGTTGTGCTCACAGGCATAACACACAAAACACTAATAGTACAGACTTATAGCGGCATAATTTTCAACAGTTTATCATCGGTTAACAAGGTGTTCTCTAAAAACGAAAACCCACCTTGTACAGATAAATGTACTTTCTAATTTTCAATGCGAATCGGAGTGCACTCGAGTGGCTCGAGCCTTGTTGAGTAGCAACCAGCCAGGTCGAGCCGGCAGCCTAACAGATTGGACTGTTAAACTGTTCTTAATGTAGTGAAATATAGGCTGTTATCTCATTATATAATATAATACTTGAGGAAAGTTGATATAGATATATTGTGCGTTGAGGTGAATAACAATGCCATAGAACTCCCGAGGGGGAGAGCGGGGGGGCGGGGGGAGGTAGTTAATACATTGCTGGGTTTGAGGGGGGGGGGGGTTCCGCGGTAAAGCGGTTTTACTACCAAATTCCGCTCTAAACCAACATACCCATGACAAAAGAAACGTTGAAGCCGGGCAACTAAACCAACCCCATACGCATGCATGTTAAACGCATGCGGGAATCGGTTTTCTAACCCGAAACATGCAGTGTCTATTTTTGACGATAGATGTCATCAGGGGTACCTGCAACGGTCTATAACAGCAGGGCGTGGGCGTGGGCGTGGGCGTGGGCGTGGGCGTGGGCGTGGGCGTGGGCGCGAGGACGGATTCTTCATTTTCTTAAGCCGATTTAGCTCAAATATGAAGAAAGATTAGAAAAAAAGTCGCCTACGCTTCAAATAAACAGGCAATCCGACCAGCTGCGGTGTGACACATTGTTGCAAGGGGATGGAAATATCGTACCACCTGGTCAGTGCGTTCATAACAGAGAGGTCAGGGAGTTGGAGGGGGGGGGGGGCATGCTCTCATCGGCCCCTTCTCACCTCTTTTGCCGTCGTCTTTGCTCAGATGGCTCGGTCCCATATGGCACAGCCAAAAGTTCACCGTGTCCCTGAGCTGCGTATTGCGCAGCACGGCTTCCCCAGCCAGCCTCGGCAGCCTTGAAGACAGCGCGCAGCACAGGACTCGATGGAATCCACTATAAGCTTACCCGATACGGGATGGTTGGTTGGCCTTGCCTAGGGTTGATGGCGGCATGAGGGTATTGATAAGCCAATCAGATCGCATTCATGTCATAACAAGATCAAATATTTCTAGTTCATTAGCCCATAAAGGTTATCTATGTAACTTGGAAGTGGATTTCAAAGGAAATCCGTCGTTGCCATTCAAGCCGGGTACAATGGGGTCGTATATGCTTGTGGTCCAGGACAAAGTGCACCTTAGAACGGATTGATTTGGGCCATTTCTTCTGGACTCTTGATGGGGTGGTACTAGGGGTAGTAATACCACGACAAGAATAACTCGCTTTCACATCATTGGCTGGGGAGGGAGGGAGGCAATTTGCTTCAGAAAAATAAGGGCAAACTTGTCTGTGAAACGGCAGTGTTCGATATTTAAAAAAAAAATTATATATCCCAGAATGGAATTCGTGTCCCAGAACAGGAAACAAAGCTTCACATTCCAGTGACGGTTCATTCTTTTCACTCGGGTTTTCGGCGAAATCGTGTATTATGCAAGAGCTTATTAGCCAACAAAGCTGGTGACATTTGTCAACATCCAGCGCAGCGAAAGGCGAAAATATTGTATTAGAAATGGATAAATGAAGAAAACAACAGCATATATTAAAGGATCGCTTTACTCTATAAGAACATGATATATCTCGCGTGGACTGCTATATCCCCGTGTCTGTTCTTCACATGCAAAATTTGTTTGCGGAACTCGCGTCACCAAACGCCAAAATGCACATCGCATGCAAAGTGGAAACAATCTGTTACGACATGCTCTATCAGGCACCAGGAACTAGGCTGCACTAACTGGGCCGAGCATGTTAAATGTTCTTATATCCGATCAACCTATTCTTTTTTCCCAAATGAAATAAAGCGAAGGCTAATGGAGATGTCGGAACAACTATGGTCAATGGGTTTACATCAAATGAGCAGGCTACAGACGTATTATGAATTTAAATCTGTATTAGAACCAGAATAACACTTTATTCGAAAATGCCGGCTCTATGAAACGTTAAGCCAAGAATATCTCCCATTTTCTTGTAATTCGTAACCCGTCAAGATTTACCTTGTTTAAATAAAAAAAAGCTAGTATGATATATAACTTAGCCCAATACGTGTACCATGCATTTCGTCGACGCGAATGTTAAATAAAGTGTTAAATTGTTCTTACCTCATCGAGAATCAGTGCAATCCTATCATGTGCTATGGGCGATGTGCCTGAAGTTCAATAAACGATTTCCATTCCTCCACCCCCCCCGCCACCCCCCCACCACACGCAACTCCCATGTTTACTTTATGTATCACAGTTGTGTCGGGCCCAGGGGCCGTATTCACGAACCACACCGAGCGAATCTAACATGTAATAACCATGATCCCAGCAGACAGCTGAAAAAGGAACCTCACCAAAGGATTCGAACCCCCGACCTATTGATCCGCGGCTTCACTGTCTGTACCACTTTCCTTTTCGGCTTTTCTTTTGCTGGTCAGATAATTCCGGGCAGGGTGAAGATTCCATCGAAGTGGCTAGTTTACACGCTGTCACTGACAGTTTCCGGGGGCGAGAAGTAACTTTCCTGCCTGCGGCGACGTACTGAATATTCATCAGTGTTCATGATTAATTAAAATATGCAAAATTGAGGAACCGGAAGCGCCTACCTAATGTGAATTACAAAAACGCCTACCCATCGCACTGCCACTGAACTGCAGAGCATCGACACTCAGTTTGACAAGCTCGTCTGTGTTATTTGTATTGCAATGTTCATTAAGTTTGCTTTCAAACTCGTTGTCTATAGACTCTGAAACATGCAAACTAAATTCTTCAGAGAGATCGGCATTCCATTTAAATATATCGTGAGACTTCAGACCCGTTGTCATGCACACTCCAGATTCGCTGTCATCCATATCTACGATGTCACATCGAAATTTGCATCTTACAGGGAGATGATTGGTTACCCAGTGATTATCTGGTTTCAGCACTTCAAATCTGACTATTGAATTAAACATATCACTTGGGGCAATACTATAATCTACGATACTGCAACCACTTTATGTTATGTTAGTAATTTCACCGTATACATCACCTTGGCATCGACCATTTAATATGTGAAGATCTAGCGCTATGCATACTTGAAGTAACGACCGGCCGAAGTTATTTACCCCTTGGTCTTTTGATGCACGTGGGATGTCGAAGTCATCACTTCTGTACCACTCCATGTTAGGAATATGTTTCACAGTATCATCAATGTAATCGTTTTCTAATCCTATTCTCGAGTTCAAGTCTCCCATGATGACAACCTTATCATTCGGATACCTCACTTTGATATCTATAATTTGTTCGTACAGTATTTCTACCCCATTTTGCTCATGTGATTGGTGTAAATAATCAGCAGCACCTTCGGGGGGTAAGTACGAACAGATAAGCACTATATCATCCTTAAGTTTTGATACGGAAGATTTCACTCTTAGTATTACACCATATAGGAAATATATACTTGTTCCACTCCAACAGCAAGAGAGCGTAAGAGAGCAGCTTTCGGTGAGACACCAGCTTGTGCAGAGACAGCAACTTGCGAAGAGACAGCAGCTTGCGAAGACACAGCAGCTTGCGAAGAGACAGCAGCTTGCGAAGAGACAGCAGCTTTCGATGAGGCAGCAACTTGTGGAGAGACAGCAGCTTTGGTGAGACCGCAGCTTTCGGTGAGACAGCAGCTTGCGGTGAGGCAGCAGCTTTCGGTGAGACAGCAGCTTTCGGTAAGACAGCAGCTTGCGAAGAGACCGCAGCTTTCGTTGAGACAGCAGCTTGCGGAGAGACCGCAGCTTTCGGTGAGGCATCAGCTTTCGGTGAGACAACAGCTTGCGGAGAGATCGCAGTTTGGGCGGATTCTGGAGCTAGGGCCCGGCCGAAATCTCAGCGTTGCTCTGTTTTTTTCAGAGAGCGCTTCGTACGGGAAGTAGGTTCGGATAGCAGTAACTTTCCCATGTTGGTCGCAGTATACATTCCTGTCTCCTTGTTCATTTGTGATTATCACCTTATCGAAACTCAGGTGAGCGCGGAAACCTCTCTTCCTGGCTTCGATCATGGGAATCCGAAGATTTGCTCTCGCGTCTCATGTTGATTTCGCATAATCTTCCATCTCATAGATCCCACGGGGCTTAACATGCCTTGCTGCATCCAGGACCTGCGTCTTGTCTTAATACTATACATATATCATCATGTAACACACATGTAGCGGTGGAGGTTAATTCCTGCAGGTGTCATTGTGATGTACGGTATTATAATAAAGTCCATTTAGGGGTTCTAATAATAATAATAATAATAATAATAACAATATGGACATCTGCCGAAAGTGAATGATATACCCCACTTAGTCTACTGCTACTTGTATTCATACATATATTTATAATGATCTATATATGGATATATATTAAATATAATGATATATATATATATGGATATATAATAAATATAATAATATATATATGTATATGGATATATATTAAATATTATAATATATATCGACATGTATATGGATATATATTAAATATTATAATATATATTTGGACATATATTAAATATAATACTATAATAATAATAATAATGTCTATTTCCAACTGTAGGTACCAGGCCCATGGTACAAAAATAGAAACATTTAATTTGCGACAAAGCACAACATTTTTACAATAGAAAATCCAAAAGCCATTAATATAATACTAAATATATATATGATATATATAATAATTGATCGTATATATATAGATAGATACAATATAAATGGACAGAAAATTATGCAATATACATGTACAGAGAACGCAGCCCTGATCCCTACATAGCGAAACGTCACGTGACCATGAAGAAGCACTAGTGAGCGTGTGGACGCTTCAGGGTCCTATGGAGTACGGTGCGCGCCATATTGATTGAAATTCTCCCTCCAGTTTCTCCCTTTTTTAATTCCGCGGCCTTGGAGAGAGGCACCTTGCTGGATGAATGATGTGGGGCTCTAGGCGTTATAACGACTTCCGTCTATGCAAGTTTCCTTGACCTGCTTGCCAGCAAACCAGCACACCTAGCCAACTATAGGGCCTGCGGCGCCAGTCGATCCAGCGATGTAGGTGGTGGCGAGACGGGGGGTGTTAGCG
>OZ025262.1:10683493-10727270 GCA_964019135.1 Arenicola marina
CCGGTCTAGCGTCGCCACCGAGTGCACTTGGCGTGGGTTTGTAGCCGATGGACAAGGCTATTTATCACCTATATATGATGATCAATGCGATGGGTCCCGCGTCAGGATGGGATGGGTGTGTGTGGTTACAGCGGCGGGGGAGGGGAGGGGAGGGGGGGGGGGCGTCTAACTGGTGTGCGTGGTAGGGGCAGAGGAGTCTAACTATAGGCTAACTATATATTAGGCGGTGGTCCAGTTGATACATGTATCTAGGAGGACTTCAAGAGATGTTTCGTCTCAGAGCCGAGGCGCCCACGGCCGTGTAATAACGGGGTGTATGGAACGGGGGAGGGACGGTGCACGCATCGGGATGGCGGCGCCGCGGAGTCATACATATGCGGGTTCATCGGTGATTCGGTCGATCCAGCTGACCCGGAGCGGGGTCATGAGGGTGAGAGGAATGTGGTAGTCCCCTTCCCCCTCCTCCCTAACTGCCCCCCCCCCCCACCCACCTTGCTCCACCATCACTCACCCTTTCCTTTTCTTTCCACTCGGTGTCGGCGAAAGAAGGCGATCCTATATATATAGTGTGTAACGATGGAACGCAGGCGAGATAGGGGTATGTTGGGGTCTCTAGGGGGGTATGTTTGGGTCGCTATAGGAGTATGTTAGGGTCGCTAAAGAGGTATGTCAGGGCCAGCAGCCACTAGGTATGTTAGGGTGGCGAAAGGGGTATGTTAGGTTGGCAAATGTGATATGTTAGGGTGGCGAAAGGGGTATGTTAGGGTGACAGAAAGGGGTATGTTAGGGTGGCGAAAGGGGTATGGTAGGGTCGCTAATGGGTATGTTAGGATCGCTAAAGGGGTATGGTAGGGTCGCTAGGGGGTATGGTAAGGTCACTATAATTATGGTAGGGTTGCTAGAGGTATGGTACGGTCGCTAAGGGGTATGGCAGGGTCGCTAGGGGGTATGTTAGGGTCGCTAAGGGGTATGGTAGGGTTGTTAGTGGGTACGGTAGGATCGCTAAAGGGGTATTTCAGGGTCGCTAAAGGGGTATGGTAGGGTCGCTAAAGGGGTATGGTAGGGTCGCTAGGGGGTATGTTAAGTCCCTAGGGGGTATGGCAGGGTTGCTAGGCGGCATTGTACGGTTGGTCTATGGTACGGTCTCTAAAGGGGTATGTTAGGGTCGCTAGGGGGTATGGTAGGCTCGCTAACGGGGCAGGGTGTAGGGTGGCGAAAGGGTCATGATGGGGTCGCTAAGGGTATTTTAGGGTAGCCAGTGGATATTTTAGGGTGGCGCATGATAGTTACGATAGCGAGGAAGTATGTTAGGTGGCCAATGAGTATGTTGGGCCACAGGGTATGTTAGGATATAAATGAAGTATATTAGAGTTCGACTGTCGAGATTGCGAGTTCAAGCTTATGTTAGTCATGCATGGTGCATGCGTGATGTTAAGGTCGGGGTACATATTTCGGTAGTGAGTCTGTATACTGTTAGAACGCTAGGGGGAGGACAGTGGGGGAGGGGGTGGGGGGGTGGGGGGGAGGGGTAACACCAGGTGTGGAAGTATTAGCATCGTGTAGCTAAAAAAGGTTATGAATAAATGAATCAATGAATTGGTGTTTTAGGCCATATTTGAAAACAAATGGACTAAACCGGACTCCTACGGCCAATAAGGTGATCACGAAGGGCTTTGTTATGATAGTATACAAGGGTCGAACATACATGGAGCTTTTTTCCGAGGGTGAATCTATGGGACACATGTAGTGTACAAGTGTACAACTACCCCCTCCCCCAACCGCGAGACTCCCACCAATTCCCCAAGGGTAGTGCATTACTCGGTTGCACCCTTTTCCCGAGAAGTCCCCAAAGCCACTATCTCTATATCCCCTCAATAATTGGGACCACATTTATTTGTGTAATGATTGGTTGCTTGGTTGTAATATTCAGCAGGACGCTTGAACCAATTCTGAGAACGGAGAGTGGAGCCATGCCCCCCGGGGTAACCCCCTACTCTTTGCAAAAACGGAAATGAGATCTTTATCCTCGTGTTGCATGATGGGGTTTCCCATATACGTCACTGGACCGCGGTGGACAATGTTTCTATATAGAGATGCACATATTATTTTCATGTGTAGATTAAAGTATATCAAATCAGAGTGTTGTTGAGACGACGTTCATGTCTGCATAAAGGCCTACAGCCAAACGCGTAGCCAGCCGTACGCCCGTACGCATGTGCGTACACATTGAGCTGTGCAACCACGTGCAATCCAGGAGTAATTGGTTTATTTCATCTGCAGTAGGTGCGTACACTTGCTTAAGTCCCTGCCCACGCCCCTGACAGCTCTTTACTTAACTTCTGCCATGGATGCTTGATAATTAACCCTCGTGCGTGTATAGAGACTGTGACTGCAACATGTGGTATTGACACATTTCGCATTTCATTCAGTGGGTAGATAGATCATAAGGTGTGTGGGAAGATGAGTACAGGTCATTAATTAAGTTGATTGTCTAGGTGACGTTTATAAAATGCATCATGCTCGATTTTGTGTGTGATAAAATATGTCTAGTTGGCCGCTTCCTATAATAAATTCGGTTCTGAGGGTTGTAGTACTCACCTTTGCCGTTGGTGGCGCCGGGGCTCTTGGTGGAGATTGTGTTGGACTGTGGCAGTGGCGACTGCATCAGGGGTTGTGACTCCGGGGGTACGTGGTGGCTCTTCTTGTGTCCGCCGGGGGCGGGGCCGAGGTGGGGGGTGCCGCCGGCGGTCGAGGTCGAGGTGGGCGGGAAGAGATCTGGGAAGGCGGCGGCGACGGCGGCCGGCAGGTGGCCGAGGGGGGACCCCCCGGAGGTGGCGTAGGCACAGGCTGGGGCTGGGGGGTCGGTGTCCACGGCGCAGCAGGAGCTGCTGCTGCCGCCCCCGGCCCCGGCGCCCGGGGGTCCCCCGCCCTGGGCCGCTCCCGGGAGGCCGTATCCCGGGCCGTATCCCGAGACGCTCGGGTGGTGTGACGTCAGAGCCCCGTATCCGGCGGCGGCGGCGCAGAGTCCCGCCAGGCTGGACCCCCCTACGCCACCCCCTACGCCACCCCCTCCTCCTGCGCCCCCGTGGGTGTGGCCGTGGTTATGGTGGGGGTGGTGGTGAGGGTGGTGAGGGTCCAGCAGGTGGTGGTGTCCCCCGGCGGTGGCGGAGCCCGGGGGGCCGCCCATGGGGTTGTACCCCGCGCATGACACCCCGACGGCCGCCGCGTAGTTCAGCTGCTGGAAGTCCAAAGAATAATCACCGTTGTTAATAGTACCATGGCAACCGTTGGCATGGCAACCAGCCACGGAGGAGTCGCCGTCGTGTTGCTGCGACATACTGAGCAAATTCTTCACGGAGAAGGCGCAGTTGTTGTCTCTGTCCCTTTCCCTGGTGGGGAGGGGGGACAGCGGGTCCGGGTAGCCGGAGGGGTTGTGTCCCAGGCGACTGCCCCCCCGGGGGGTCAGGTACCGGGCGGCGGCGGCGGCGGCAGCGGAGTTGACAGCCTGGGAGGGCCGCCCTGACGTCACCTCCATCCGAAGGGGACGGATGGGGGGCAAGGGGAGTGTGCGCGGGGGGTCGGCGCTCACGTTAACCCTCCATACCTGAATACATATATATCTCCCGGCGGTGTCCCGGCGGTGTCCCGGCGGTATCCCGGATTACTCCAGACGCCGCTAGATGGAAAGCTCACCCTGTCCGGATCTCAACACCTTTGACAGGCTTCCAGTTTATCCGGAGAGAGTCCTAACCCCACTGAATCCGGGCGGTACGAGAGAGAAATCCGAGCCACGTGTCGCTGTGGCGGGCAACGTCAGTCGCCTGTTTTTCGTGCAATAACAACAACAATATAAACCACGGCACGAAACCAATCCAGAGGCTTAAAAAAAAACTAACGAAGCGCACCTGTAGTGTGTGTGTGTAGAGCAGCCTGCCTGCCTTGTGGTGTGATAGAGGACGCGGGTGACTCTTGTCAGGCCGGCTTAATAGCAGTGCCGCTAACTCACCCCGGCGGGACTAAATAGACCCTCAGCGGCTTGTGGGGGGGTGGTCCGTCTCCCAGTGATAGTGAGGGCGCACGCAGTCAGCAGGCAGGCGGCGGCCAACTACTCGCTTCTCCTGGCTCAGTCCGCCCGCTTCTATCTCCCTGTCCCCCTTCAGCATCTCTCGCCCTTCTCCTATAATGGCTTTCACCGTAGCCCAGGCGTTTATCCCCCCCCCCCCCTTGGGAGACTCCCATCCCCAGCGCTCTGCGTGCTGCCGGCCTCAGCCAGGACAACCACAGAAGGGGGCCGGCCCCAACGGGGAGCCGCTATTGCTCACGCTGTCGTGACTGGCAGCGGTGCCGTGCGCTTAGCTCCGCCCACTGGGATTTATCACCCAATAGGAGCGGCCCGGGTCTGGTACTGCCCTCTGATTGGCGGAGGAATCCAGGGCCCGGCGGTGAACGGGGTGTGGATTTCAGGAACACCTGACAAAGGAAGGTGGTGAGAACTGAGCTCAACCCGCCCCGAAGTGTCCACAACGATGAGAAATGAACAACCGCGGTCTAACCCCCTTTCAAATTGACGCGATTCGTCGAAATTTCCAACTCGGCCCCCAACGTACAAGTAAGGTTTTTTTTCCCTTCATTCCCCGGGTATCGTTAACGAAGAAGTTCTAAGCAAAATGGTTTACCACTGGATGAAGTTTCTGTTTTGCTAATAATAGGGCATAGCAATAATAAAGCTCTAATATATACAGGTGGAAGCAGCAGAGACCAATAGCAGACGATGCCGCTATGGCCATAACCTAATAATAATAAGTAAAATAGATTAAACCGTCTGCGTAAATGCATTATTTGAAATCACTAAAGGATGTGGTTCAACCGAAAATCACGCAGCAGCAAATGAGATGGTTAATTAATCTGTGCCGTCGTTGTGTTAGAACACCAGGCCAAGGCCCTCCTGGTATATATATGTACAGGCTACAATATATGAAGGGATGCTGGTGCAGGCTGAACCGCTGTCGAACAGACTACTTCTTACCACTGGCACCGGCACCGGCATGCAGAAATAAGCGTTGTGCTTTGGTCATTATAATATATACATCGGGATATAGTAGGCCCGCCGGCAGGGGGAGGGGGCGGTGGGGGGGGGACATCTTAGCTGTCCCCCCATAATATGAATGACTGCACGTTGGTGGCAAGCGTTCAGCGCTCCCTCTCCTCCCCCGGTCGCAAGTTCAAGCTGCCTCTGCCCCTCCACCTTCATTCAGCGGTTAAGGTCGGTTCTGCTTAGAGCTATGTATATATATATATGTGTGCATGAGAACGAAGATTTTAGACAACACTCTATCATATAATACGTTATATTCACGAATAAGTACCTAAGTCCGACATGAGATAAGTGCAAATATAATGAATACGGGTTTAACCTAACTACTGTTACTTATGTATAGTTACATTCGAAGCCATGCAGACCTGATATGTTCTTGCGTCACCGCTGACGCTGGGGCTATATATAATGCTATATGCCTCCATCACGCAGCCTTCGCTACAGGCCCTACACATGCCAATGTGGATGGCTACACCATAGAGTGTGGCTTAATGCTCCCCTAAATGTTTCCGGGTGCTTTTAGGCCCTCCAATGGGAGGCAGAGGCTCTCAATTTCAGCCAACAGGGCCTCAAATACCTATATATACCAAGTGCAGGGGCGGATCCAAGGTGGGGGGGGGGCACCCAGCCCCGGCCCCCACCTTTAGGGCTGAAATTTATACCATTTAACATGGAAACCGAATGAAAACCACCGGCCCTCACCTATCCAGCATATCTGGATCCGCTCCTGAAGTTAGACCTGTTTCGTTTGTGACGGGAGATACGGGGCACATGCATCTGTTGACGACCGTGTTGAATATCATGTATGATATCTGTATGTGGTATATATACAATTACCATTGATGCCCATCTCATCGAAGAAGCGGGTTTATTGTCTAAATATTTACATTTATATGGTATAAATACTATCGTTGCGTTCGCACTCGAGCAAGCCTAACTGTATACACGATGTGCTGCTTTCAAAACAAGAATTTAAAGTTGCCACTAAGAAACACGACTTATCTCTATGGCATCGTCAGCCCCATACGCCCCCCCCCCCTCCCCCGTCACCTATATACCCTAGAAAATCCAGCACCCATGGGAGGGGGGGGGGCGTCTTCATCAGGTATCCCTAATTAGCTACGGACTTGGGCGCCCCAACCCCAATATTCTGGTAAGGATTGGAAGGACCTGGGAGGGGGGGGGGGGCATTTAGCTGGTCAGGAGTATAGGGGCGTGCGCGGCGATGTCATGGTATGAACCCCGATGCCAACACAGTATATCTGTTCATGCACTTGCAACAGAACATTTATAATGTCGTTAGATGCATGGCAGCTGCTATTTTATTATATGTATTATTATGCGGGGTTTTTGTCCGGTCCAACTGTGTAACATAACCCACAGCCTGATATATCATGCCCATGAGCAGCCACTGTCCAGGCAGAAGGACAGAACGACAGAGCGACAGAACGGTCGACAGGACGGACACGATCCAGGAGGAAGTATCCAGCTACCTGTATGTATATCATAGGGTAGGCTACGTGTTAAACAGAGCTCGATGAATACAGAGGTTGAGAGGGGATACGTCTTAATAAACTATCCGCCCTTATAAAGTGAGGCACCCTCCTTCACCTCCCCACCCCCTCCTCAACCCCCGTACCCCCCTTCTCACCCCCTCCCCAACCCCTCCTCAACCCCCGCACCCCCTTCTAACCCCCTCCCCACCCTCTCATCAACCCCCGTACCCCCTCCTCACCCCATCCCCACTCCGTCATCAACCCCCTTACCCCCTTCTAAGCCCCTCCCCACCCTCTCATCAATCCCCCACACCACACCCCCCTTCTCACCCCCTCCCCACCCACCTCCTCACCCACACCGCCCTGTAACATGCTGTGAGCACGTTGAGAACGGCAGATCTGCTGTGTTATGGACAACACTATACTATATAATCGGGACATTGTGTACAGTAGGTCAATGGCAGATTAGCATGGGAACTTTGACACACCCCCCCCCGTCCTCCACCCCCTCTCCCGTTTCCTCGGCGGAAGGAGGGGGAGGGGGGGGGGGTAAGAACTCGGTAGGGTGGCCGTTGATATGTGTAGTCTCTATCGGTAACCTCGTTAAAGAAGTAAGGTTTATGAAAAACAAACATGGCCGGATGGTGAGATCTACTGAAGCAAAAATCTTTTGGTTTCATATATGATGATGCGTTAAATGTATTTCTAAAATACTGATACGAAGCCTGGCATACACCATATATTACAAGATACATGCCCGGCATACACCATATATTACAAGATACATGCCCGGCATACACCATATATTACAAGATACATGCCCGGCATACACCATATATTACAAGATACATGCCCGGCGTACACCATATATTACAAGATACATGCCCGGCATACACCATATATTACAAGATACATGCCCGGCATACACCATATATTACAAGATACATGCCCGGCATACACCATATATTACAAGATACATGCCCGGCATACACCATATATTACAAGATACATGCCCGGCATACACCATATATTACAAGATACATGCCCGGCATACACCATATATTACAAGATACATGCCCGGCATACACCATATATTACAAGATACATGCCCGGCATACACCATCTATGACAAGATACATGCCCCCATGCATACAGCGTCACTTTATTGACGAGTTATACGCCCATGAGGTGAACATAAGCGCAAGAAGCAGGCATTTTATATATCATTTATACCTATATATGTGTAAAAATTATTATGTTACAGGCTACCTGATGTAGTATTAGCCTGTGCATGGTATAATTATAGACAATACATAATTGCCATTTCGGCATCAGTATTCGAAATAAATTCTGGCTATAAAGGAAGGCATCGGGAGCCAATGAGAGAGTGGCATCCGTTGATTCCAGACGGAATAGGGGCCGGCCCCATAGCTCAGTGGGTTAGAGCGCTCGCATTAGGTGCTCTGGCCACCGCAGAGCCTAACGGCACGTGGGTCGGTGGTTCGAGCCCCGCTGTGGCCATGCCTGTGTGGTAGCAGGATAAAGATTCCGTGGCCTTCTTCGCAAAGAGTAGGGGGTTACCCCCCGGGGACATGGCTCCACTCTCCCTTCCTTCTCCCATTGACGCGATATGACCAAAAGTGGTTAAAGCGTCCTGAATATACAACCGACCAGACGGAATGGTCCACCATCATGACGAAAACCAACTCAGGGAAATACACAAGAGGTGTCCGTTTGGGCGATTTGGCAATAAGTTCGGACCAAAGAAAAGGGCGCTGGTGTGATGACACAGCAGGAGACAGGCTCTGCATGCCAGGGTTATAGTGGATGGGGGAGCCCCCCGGGACCCAGCCTATTGTTGGGTGAACTGTAGGTCAGCAGGTCAAGGGTTCGCACCCTATAGCACCTGCATTTGAAACATGTTTCATCAAACCCTATTTGGGATGGGGGTGGGGGTGGGGGTGGCGGTGGGGCGTGCGGGGTGGGTGCGGGGGGCCGTGGGTGGGGGGTGGGGGTGGGGGTGGGGTGGGGGTTCTTGGCCCAATATAGCCCTTCAGGCATGTACACAGCATGCATGCACTGATCTAAATTACCATCAATTAATTTTGTTCAAATGGCTTGTCCAGCTCGTTAGCGCATGCGCATTCGCAAAATGAGTGGGATGACTTAAGTCATACCTACGAGTAAAAAATGCAAGCCGATGACCCCCCCCCCCCCCACCCCGCCCCCCCTCATTGCCATGGTATTATCCTACACAGTTTTCCATGTTTCTGGGGATGTAGGCCTGACTGTGTAGGTTACAATGGCACTGCAATATTATATTCATCGAGTTTTCGTGCGGCATCCTGCATAATAGGGCAGCTATGCGTTTATATATACAGACTTCTAAAAGCTAACCTGTTTGGTCTGTATATAGAGGATATCGCGGAAGGATAGGATCCAACAGTGAAATCATTAAAGTGAAATGGATAGAGATTATTCCTGTATAGTTTAAAAGACAGTTATGATCCGCGTGTGGTAATATCACCTTTATCTGTAACTTATACTATACTATTACTATACAGTTTAATAACACGAAATGTGAAGTAAAATGCGGGGCCCATGGAATCTCTCGGAACGTAAGGGCATCATGCGAATTGATGAATATATACTGCAGGTGCAGGCCAGGGTCGGTAGCGCACCCAGGTATGCATGGGGTGTCCGTGTGCTGCTCAGCCTGCTTACTTACCCGCTGCATGAGCAACAGAGGATCTCATTCCGCGACAAGTAAAATAATATTACCTCAAATTTGTACATTTGCGGTAAAAGCGTCCGGAATATACGTACAACAAACCAATTTGCGCGAATGAATGAACACCTTTGGCGGGTTTATTACAGATCTAAAAGTGGTGACGTAGAACAAACGTTTCCAAGTTAGCGTAAGGGTATCAGAAACTCAGGATGCAACTAGGATACAATAATAATTCAATCATTATGACAATAATACAACAAACGTCAGGGGTGAAACTGTAATTTTGTAGATTTTATCTGAGCAGTTTACATGGCCAAGGCGTTGACTACTCTCCAGGCCTGACATGATGCTGTCCCTGTCGCATCTGTGGCGTTATTTTATCTCATACCGGTGTGATATATCTTCTGGGATGACACGTGTGGCCCTTAATAACATACACTAAGATTTACTTTTTAGAAAAAAAATGATGATGAATTAGCGTGTGATCGTAACGTGTATCAGCTGTTTAACTAACCGAATTCGGAATCTTCGGTTGGCCATATATTATTGTATTAAAAAAGTGTAAGCCATTCTCTTTATACACCATTTGTATTTTGTATATTAGTTTTTAGCTAAACTAAAAACTAGATAATATATATTTTGTTCGTTCAGTCTGCTTTGATGTATATCGTAAATTGCACACTTGGTATCCACTTCGCACTGCCAGAAGTATAGGACTAAACAGGACAGCAGTTGCATCAACGGCTGTCACCCACCACCAAATTCTTCTCTGTCTGTCTCTCTCTCCATCTATGTCCTTCCCCCTCTCTCTCTCTCCCTCTGTTCTTTTTCTCCCTCTTTCTCTTTCTTCCCCCCGGTATTTATCATGCTTTGTGCATTTCTCTAAAATACGTTGGTTTTTAAAAACATAAATAAATATCACGGCCTGACGTTCAATGAGGTGCTAACTTGTTTGTACCTGAGATCGAACAAGTTAGTGACAGTGGCTGTTTGCACGTTTTGTAGTGATCACTTATATAGCGCTTTATTACCGCTATTGTGAGGGGTGATGTCACGTGGCAACGAAATGTCACACAATGACGATGTTGATGGATAACCCCGGAACTAAAGGTCGCACCCCAAGGCAATGAGAGGTTTGATTGTATGAGGTATCGCACCAGTAACAATAAACAAACGCTTGTTTAATCTGCAATATGGCGCACCGTGAAGTATTTTTTCTATATTTGATAACAAGATTTTTTTTCAATGAATAATTATCAAGTAGGCGCGTCTCTCCCATCCTCCCCCCCACCCCCGCCCCGGTCCCCGCCCCGCCGCCCCACTACTATGAAGAGCGTCAAACCTTACATCGCAACCGCTGTCTGATGCATGTTAGCAAGGCCATCGGTTCGTTGTAGCATAGCTCACATATTGTACACACGCGTATAGCTCAGTATATACAGCCTATACACCATGGTAGATACAGGGTACAGAGCGAATGTTTCTCCTGATGAGCTGTTACTTATCCTCCTCCCGTTGCGGTCCACGCACCCCTTCCCCGCCCCCATCCCTACCCCTATCCATGACCCCTCTACCCCTCCCCCACAGCCACCCCGCATCCTCTCTAGTTTGACCGTATCAACACTGAGCCCCATATATTACACCCCGGACTTGCCCTTCTCCTTCGGGCCACCCTCCTCTCGCCACCCCCCCCCCCCCCCCCCACCCCCACCCGCCAACCCCTGCCCCCCCTTCCTCACCGACAATGGGGAAGGTACCCTGTAGCCGTCACGGACGGTCCCTCCAGGAGCCTACATGCGTATATAGCGTATAGGGACTGACGGAGTGAGACCGCTGCTCTCTCCACTATTATTAATACTAATCCATCGGGGACATGACACTTACAAGGGACTGAGTGTCCTTTGTCGCCCATGACAACGACCCCCCATTGTGCGTGGCAACATGAAAACGACGCAGGGACAAAGACAGCGTCTGGCATTTAACAAAATGTCACCCATTATCACACAACCGCCCAATGGAACCTTCAGCTTTTAGCTTACCTGTAGTCACAATGGGCTACTATTTTGGAATTCAGATGGGCGACGTTTAGTGAGTGTATGGCAACAAATCATTGCTGAGACCGAAATCGTAATTAAACGCCCTTGTCTGGGTTCCTAGCTTGGAATGTTTAGGTGCGTCTTTCAACGAAGTGAGGGTTGCGGAGAAAGCTCATACGTCGCCGTAAGGAACGGACTTCTGAATATGAGGGTTATACGTATAACATAGGGTGTCGTTACACGGAGGGTGACGAGGCGACCAGACGAAAGTACCAACTTTGTATAACGCTCAACGTTAGTTGGAACACCGCCTGTTGTTTGGGCGCACTACGTATATATCACATCAGTATTCCTGTTTGTAGTGTGCGTAAGGTTAAAAGTGTGTATAGAAGCAGAAAGTTACAACTTTGACTGTTGACTGGGAGACGAGAGTCAATGGTGACAACTTAGAATGACGTTCGCAAGTATAAGCATTACAGCCAGAAATAAGGGTGACATCTAAAAGTCAGGATGTCGTCTAGAAATTAGGTAGGTTGATGTTTAGAAGTAATAGTTACGGTTATAATGCAGGAAGAATCTAGAAGTTTAGAAGATGATGTTCAAAAATGATGTTATGTAGAAGTAACGATGACGCTAAGACATAAGGATGTCGTTTAGATGTAAAGACGAAGTTTAAATTGTTGTTAATTAATGTTTGAAAGTAAGACTTGCCCGTTAGAAGATAAAAATTATTTTACAAGTAAGCATGGTGTGTTTAATCTATAATAATTATGTATGGAATTGACTATGACGCTTAGAAACAATAATATGGTTTAGCGTTTAGAAATAAGTATGGAGTTTAATATTACTAAGCGTAATTAAGAAGTTAACATGTTATTTTGAAACAAGGATGGCGTTTGGAAGTTTGGGTGAATTCTAAAGATCATGATAATGTTCAGAAGTAAGAGTAAATTCTACAAATAAGATGATTAAAAAAGCAAGGATCAATTCTAAAAGTGAGGACAGTGTCCAAAAGGAAGTGTGCATTCTAAAAGTATAATTAACGATGACGTTTCGAAGTAAGGGTGACGTGTCAAATTAAGGATACATCTTAGAACTAAATCTTATGCTCCGAAATAAATATAATGTTTCGATGTATGGGCGCCTTTTGGAAGTAAGGATGCCATTTAGAACTAACGATTTATTAGTTATTTAGCAAGTTACGAAGTAACTGTGACATTCGGCAGTGCAAATGATATATGAAAAAGTGTTACACGACTGTTTTGTTCGACATTTGGTCGCTAGGTTAACATACGTAAATATTACGTTTATATGTAACGATGACGTTTAGACGTAATGATGACGTTTAGACGTATTGGTGACATTCAGACGTAATGATGACGTTCAGACGTAATGATGGCGTTAGTTATAAAGATGACGTTTAGACGTAATGATGACGTTCAGACGTAATGATGACGTTTAGACGTAATGATGACGTTTAGATTTAACGATGGCGTTGAGACGTAACGATGACGTTTCGACGTAATGATGACGTTCGGACGTAATGAGGCTATTCAAACGTAATAATGAGGCTTACATGTAACCATGACATTTAGGCGTTTGGATGACACCTTTCACTGATTCAGACGTTGTAGCTGTAGTTTATTATAGTCTTGACAGACCCAAACGTGTCGCTATCTAGCGATATAAAACACAGGTGTGGTACCGTACTCCCCTGTAGTCCATCAGATACCCTGCACGACAGTCAACATTCAACAGTTCATTCAGTAATGGGCGGAGGGAAAAGAAATTCCCTTGGGAGACAGGGATTGGGAGGTGGGCGTAGGTAGTTTGTGGCACCTTGTGGGGATGGTTTGAGGCGTGGGTGTGAGGGCGCGGGGTAGAGGGGGGGGGGCTGCGGCCCTGCTGTGCGGGTGAGGCGTACCAGGGGGTGACCGTGGGGCCCCAACCAGGGCGGGTATCGCGTCGCACCCCCTCCGGGCACGCTGAAGTGGTCCTTGACAGGGTCCGGCCGGCGCCGCCGCCATGGCTACCGGGGGTCTCACCCAGCCTACCGGGGGTCGCACCCAGCCTTCCTGGCGTAGCCCCTCCCCCCTAGTCGCCTCATCCTCCCATGGGAACCTTCCCTTCCCCTCCCCTCATGTAGCCCGTCCCCCCTACTCGCCTCATCCTCCCATACCCTCATCTACTGACCCCCCTTCCCTTCCCTTCCCTTCCCTTCCCTTCCCTTTCCTTCCCTTCGCTTCCCTTCCCTTCCCTTCCCTTCCCTTCCCTTCCCTCCCGTCCCTTCCCTTCCCTTCCCTTCCCCTCCCGTCCCTTCCCTTCCCTTCCCTCCCCTCCCTTCCCCTCCCCTCCCTTCCCTTCCCTTCCCTTCCCTTCCCTTTCCTTCCCTTCCCTTCCCTTCCCTTTCCTTCCTTTCCATGCTCCTCCTCCACCCTAGATATGAACCTCCCACTCACTGACACCCCCACCCTCCCACACACACAGACACACACACCCTGATCCAATCTCGCTCCAGACACTTACAGATGCCCCATTTTGTTCTACATAAATATATATGCAAGCTTATATCAAATTATTATCTTTTGAAAGCTGTGATAGACATTGCGTAGCCTTCAATGGCTCCCATACTTCAATGTTTATTTATTTGACCTATTCTTTTTATTGTTAGCTTGCTTGCATTATCAGCCTAAGTTATCTAAATCGAGCGAATAAGCCTTTCGCTTCTGCTTTTGTCGAAAGAAACTGTCTTGAAAATGAATGTAATGCAAGTAAACTGTGTTGTTGTGACAATAAACTGATTATTAATAAACAGGACAATGATTTTCTAGTGGCTGGCATCTATGTTTGCAAGGAAAAACATTGGTTTATTAATAAGACCTTACTAATTATTACGGGACAATATAGCGTTATTAACCTACGTCTAATCACCCCACCCTCATCCTCACCCTAGGGGTATACACATGCATAGCTGGTCAATACAGCACAGCATAAGTTCTTCAATTGCTAGCACCCCTCACCTTATTGGACGGCCACCCTGGCATCACCTAGCAACAACCACGTAGTCTGGTAGTCTTTATGGTTGGTGGTACATTCAGGATGGGTGAAAGAAGGGAGAGTGGAGCCATGTTCCCTGGGGTAACCCCTACTCTTTGCGAAGAAGGACATGGAATCTTTCTCCTGTAATCACACAGACATGGCCACAGCGGGGCTCGAACCACCGATCCAAGTGCCGTTGGGCTCTCAGGTGACCAGGGCCCGTAAGTTCGAAACGGCCGGGGCCAAATATTTCGCCCTAGAATAGGACATTAGCATGGAGCGGGGCGAAATATTTTGCCCCCGCCGTTCGAACTTACGGGCCCAGATCACTCAATGCGAGCGCTCTAACCCTCTGAGCTATCGAGGCGGGCGCTCAAACCCACTGAGCTATCGGGGCGGCCCTCGTAGTTTTTCTGTCGCAAGGAGTTGTATATATGCTACTAGCATACGTAGAGGTAGAGCTTTAACAGGGCACTAGTCTATGCAGGCGGGTGCTCACTATCGCAGGCGTAACAGAGCGTCGGTCGGTGGTCAAGTCGAGTCAAGTCGCCCAGGTACCAGTAAACGACAATCAGCTGCTGCCAGACCATATACCTGAGAACGACCACGCCACCTGCCGGTCATCGGCCGTATTGGCTGTATATTCAGGACACTTTAAACCAATTGTTATCATATCGCGTCATTGGGAGAAGGAAGGGAAGAATGGAGCCATATAAGTCCCCGGGGGGTAACCCCTTACTCTTTGCGAAGAAGGACATGGGATCTTTATCCTGCGACCACGCAGACATGGCCACAGCGGGGCTCAAACCATCGACCCACGTGCCGTTGGGCTCTCAGTTGGATAGAGCACTCAAGGCGAGCGCTCTAACCCACTGAGCTATCGAGGCGCCCCCGCTCTTAAGGAACACAGCCGAGCAAGTCGACGACCTTATACACAATTCAATCGAACCCATCCAGGACAAGAAAAGGGTCGTATCACCGTATCACTAGATCATATGTTTCCCTGTCAGATAAACCATTGATCTGGATTCCTAGGGAGTCGCCGTGGTCGTGAAGTAGAGCACCCTACCCCAGAGCAATATAAACCATTGATCTGGATTCCCAGGGAGTCGCCGTGGTCGTGAAGTAGAGCATCCTACCCCGGAGCAATATAAACCATTGATCTGGATTCCCAGGGAGTCGCCGTGGTCGTGAAGTAGAGCACTCTACCCCAGAACAATATAAACCATTGATCTGGATTCCCAGGGAGTCGCCGTGGTCGTGAAGTAGAGCACCCTACCCCAGAACAATATAAACCATTGATCTGGATTCCCAGGGAGTCGCCGTGGTCGTGAAGTAGAGCACCCTACCCCAGAACAATATAAACCATTGATCTGGATTCCCAGGGAGTCGCCGTGGTCGTGAAGTAGAGCACTCTACCCCAGAACAATATAAACCATTGATCTGGATTCCCAGGGAGTCGCCGTGGTCGTGAAGTAGAGCACTCTACCCCAGAACAATATAAACCATTGATCTGGATTCCCAGGGAGTCGCCGTGGTCGTGCAGTAGAGCACCCTACCCCAGAACAATATAAACCATTGATCTGGATTCCCAGGGAGTCGCCGTGGTCGTGAAGTAGAGCACCCTACCCCAGAACAATATAAACCATTGATCTGGATTCCCAGGGAGTCGCCGTGGTCGTGAAGTAGAGCACCCTACCCCAGAACAATATAAACCATTGATCTGGATTCCCAGGGAGTCGCCGTGGTCGTGAAGTAGAGCACCCTACCCCAGAGCAATATAAACCATTGATCTGGATTCCCAGGGAGTCGCCGTGGTCGTGAAGTAGAGCACCACACCCCAGAACAATATAAACCATTGATCTGGATTCCCAGGGAGTCGCCGTGGTCGTGAAGTAGAGCACCCTACCCCAGAACAATATAAACCATTGATCTGGATTCCCAGGGAGTCGCCGTGGTCGTGAAGTAGAGCACTCTACCCCAGAACAATATAAACCATTGATCTGGATTCCCAGGGAGTCGCCGTGGTCGTGAAGTAGAGCACCCTACCCCAGAACAATATAAACCATTGATGTGGATTCCCAGGGAGTCGCCGTGGTCGTGAAGTAGAGCACCCTACCCCAGAGCAATATAAACCATTGATCTGGATTCCCAGGGAGTCGCCGTGGTCGTGAAGTAGAGCACCCTACCCCAGAGCAATATAAACCATTGATCTGGATTCCCAGGGAGTCGCCGTGGTCGTGAAGTAGAGCACTCTACCCCAGAACAATATAAACCATTGATCTGGATTCCCAGGGAGTCGCCGTGGTCGTGAAGTAGAGCACCCTACCCCAGAACAATATAAACCATTGATCTGGATTCCCAGGGAGTCGCCGTGGTCGTGAAGTAGAGCACTCTACCCCAGAACAATATAAACCATTGATCTGGATTCCCAGGGAGTCGCCGTGGTCGTGAAGTAGAGCACCCTACCCCAGAGCAATATAAACCATTGATCTGGATTCCCAGGGAGTCGCCGTGGTCGTGAAGTAGAGCACCCTACCCCAGAGCAATATAAACCATTGATCTGGATTCCCAGGGAGTCGCCGTGGTCGTGAAGTAGAGCACTCTACCCCAGAACAATATAAACCATTGATCTGGATTCCCAGGGAGTCGCCGTGGTCGTGAAGTAGAGCACCCTACCCCAGAGCAATATAAACCATTGATCTGGATTCCCAGGGAGTCGCCGTGGTCGTGAAGTAGAGCACCCTACCCCAGAACAATATAAACCATTGATCTGGATTCCCAGGGAGTCGCCGTGGTCGTGAAGTAGAGCACTCTACCCCAGAACAATATAAACCATTGATCTGGATTCCCAGGGAGTCGCCGTGGTCGTGAAGTAGAGCACCCTACCCCAGAACAATATAAACCATTGATCTGGATTCCCAGGGAGTCGCCGTGGTCGTGAAGTAGAGCACTACACCCCAGAGCAATATAAACCATTGATCTGGATTCCCAGGGAGTCGCCGTGGTCGTGAAGTAGAGCGCCCTACCCCAGTTCAATATAAACCATTGATCTGGATTCCCAGGGAGTCGCCGTGGTCGTGAAGTAGAGCACCCTACCCCAGAACAATATAAACCATTGATCTGGATTCCCAGGGAGTCGCCGTGGTCGTGAAGTAGAGCACCCTACCCCAGAGCAATATAAACCATTGATCTGGATTCCCAGGGAGTCGCCGTGGTCGTGAAGTAGAGCACCCTACCCCAGAACAATATAAACCATTGATCTGGATTCCCAGGGAGTCGCCGTGGTCGTGAAGTAGAGCACCCTACCCCAGAACAATATAAACCATTGATTTGGATTCCCAGGGAGTCGCCGTGGTCGTGAAGTAGAGCACTCTACCCCAGAGCAATATAAACCATTGATCTGGATTCCCAGGGAGTCGCCGTGGTCGTGAAGTAGAGCACCCTACCCCAGAACAATATAAACCATTGATCTGGATTCCCAGGGAGTCGCCGTGGTCGTGAAGTAGAGCACTCTACCCCAGAACAATATAAACCATTGACCTGGATTCCCAGGGAGTCGCCGTGGTCGTGAAGTAGAGCACCCTACCCCAGAGCAATATAAACCATTGATCTGGATTCCCAGGGAGTCGCCGTGGTCGTGAAGTAGAGCACTCTACCCCAGAACAATATAAACCATTGATCTGGATTCCCAGGGAGTCGCCGTGGTCGTGAAGTAGAGCACTCTACCCCAGAACAATATAAACCATTGATCTGGATTCCCAGGGAGTCGCCGTGGTCGTGAAGTAGAGCACCCTACCCCAGAACAATATAAACCATTGATCTGGATTCCCAGGGAGTCGCCGTGGTCGTGAAGTAGAGCACTCTACCCCAGAACAATATAAACCATTGATCTGGATTCCCAGGGAGTCGCCGTGGTCGTGAAGTAGAGCACTCTACCCCAGAACAATATAAACCATTGATCTGGATTCCCAGGGAGTCGCCGTGGTCGTGAAGTAGAGCACCCTACCCCAGAACAATATAAACCATTGATCTGGATTCCCAGGGAGTCGCCGTGGTCGTGAAGTAGAGCACTCTACCCCAGAACAATATAAACCATTGATCTGGATTCCCAGGGAGTCGCCGTGGTCGTGAAGTAGAGCACCCTACCCCAGAACAATATAAACCATTGATCTGGATTCCCAGGGAGTCGCCGTGGTCGTGAAGTAGAGCACCCTACCCCAGAGCAATATAAACCATTGATCTGGATTCCCAGGGAGTCGCCGTGGTCGTGAAGTAGAGCACCCTACCCCAGAACAATATAAACCATTGATCTGGATTCCCAGGGAGTCGCCGTGGTCGTGAAGTAGAGCACTCTACCCCAGAACAATATAAACCATTGATCTGGATTCCCAGGGAGTCGCCGTGGTCGTGAAGTAGAGCACCCTACCCCAGAACAATATAAACCATTGATCTGGATTCCCAGGGAGTCGCCGTGGTCGTGAAGTAGAGCACTACACCCCAGAGCAATATAAACCATTGCTCTGGATTCCCAGGGAGTCGCCGTGGTCGTGAAGTAGAGCGCCCTACCCCAGTTCAATATAAACCATTGATCTGGATTCCCAGGGAGTCGCCGTGGTCGTGAAGTAGAGCACCCTACCCCAGAACAATATAAACCATTGATCTGGATTCCCAGGGAGTCGCCGTGGTCGTGAAGTAGAGCACCCTACCCCAGAGCAATATAAACCATTGATCTGGATTCCCAGGGAGTCGCCGTGGTCGTGAAGTAGAGCACCCTACCCCAGAACAATATAAACCATTGATCTGGATTCCCAGGGAGTCGCCGTTGTCGTGAAGTAGAGCACCCTACCCCAGAACAATATAAACCATTGATTTGGATTCCCAGGGAGTCGCCGTGGTCGTGAAGTAGAGCACTCTACCCCAGAGCAATATAAACCATTGATCTGGATTCCCAGGGAGTCGCCGTGGTCGTGAAGTAGAGCACCCTACCCCAGAACAATATAAACCATTGATCTGGATTCCCAGGGAGTCGCCGTGGTCGTGAAGTAGAGCACTCTACCCCAGAACAATATAAACCATTGACCTGGATTCCCAGGGAGTCGCCGTGGTCGTGAAGTAGAGCACCCTACCCCAGAGCAATATAAACCATTGATCTGGATTCCCAGGGAGTCGCCGTGGTCGTGAAGTAGAGCACTCTACCCCAGAACAATATAAACCATTGATCTGGATTCCCAGGGAGTCGCCGTGGTCGTGAAGTAGAGCACTCTACCCCAGAACAATATAAACCATTGATCTGGATTCCCAGGGAGTCGCCGTGGTCGTGAAGTAGAGCACCCTACCCCAGAACAATATAAACCATTGATCTGGATTCCCAGGGAGTCGCCGTGGTCGTGAAGTAGAGCACTCTACCCCAGAACAATATAAACCATTGATCTGGATTCCCAGGGAGTCGCCGTGGTCGTGAAGTAGAGCACTCTACCCCAGAACAATATAAACCATTGATCTGGATTCCCAGGGAGTCGCCGTGGTCGTGAAGTAGAGCACCCTACCCCAGAACAATATAAACCATTGATCTGGATTCCCAGGGAGTCGCCGTGGTCGTGAAGTAGAGCACTCTACCCCAGAACAATATAAACCATTGATCTGGATTCCCAGGGAGTCGCCGTGGTCGTGAAGTAGAGCACCCTACCCCAGAACAATATAAACCATTGATCTGGATTCCCAGGGAGTCGCCGTGGTCGTGAAGTAGAGCACCCTACCCCAGAACAATATAAACCATTGATCTGGATTCCCAGGGAGTCGCCGTGGTCGTGAAGTAGAGCACTCTACCCCAGAACAATATAAACCATTGATCTGGATTCCCAGGGAGTCGCCGTGGTCGTGAAGTAGAGCACTCTACCCCAGAACAATATAAACCATTGATCTGGATTCCCAGGGAGTCGCCGTGGTCGTGAAGTAGAGCACCCTACCCCAGAACAATATAAACCATTGATCTGGATTCCCAGGGAGTCGCCGTGGTCGTGAAGTAGAGCACTCTACCCCAGAACAATATAAACCATTGATCTGGATTCCCAGGGAGTCGCCGTGGTCGTGAAATAGAGCATTCTACCCCAGAACAATATAAACCATTGATCTGGATTCCCAGGGAGTCGCCGTGGTCGTGAAGTAAAGCACCCTACCCCAGAGCAATATAAACCATTGATCTGGATTCCCAGGGAGTCGCCGTGGTCGTGAAGTAGAGCACCCTACCCCAGAGCAATATAAACCATTGATCTGGATTCCCAGGGAGTCGCCGTGGTCGTGAAGTAGAGCACCCTACCCCAGAACAATATAAACCATTGATCTGGATTCCCAGGGAGTCGCCGTGGTCGTGAAGTAGAGCACCCTACCCCAGAGCAATATAAACCATTGATCTGGATTCCCAGGGAGTCGCCGTGGTCGTGAAGTAGAGCACCCTACCCCAGAGCAATATAAACCATTGATCTGGATTCCCAGGGAGTCGCCGTGGTCGTGAAGTAGAGCACCACACCCCAGAACAATATAAACCATTGATCTGGATTCCCAGGGAGTCGCCGTGGTCGTGAAGTAGAGCACCACACCCCAGAACAATATAAACCATTGATCTGGATTCCCAGGGAGTCGCCGTGGTCGTGAAGTAGAGCACCCTACCCCAGAACAATATAAACCATTGATCTGGATTCCCAGGGAGTCGCCGTGGTCGTGAAGTAGAGCACCACACCCCGGAGCAATATAAACCATTGATCTGGATTCCCAGGGAGTCGCCGTGGTCGTGCAGTAGAGCACCCTACCCCAGAACAATATAAACCATTGATCTGGATTCCCAGGGAGTCGCCGTGGTCGTGAAGTAGAGCACCCTACCCCAGAACAATATAAACCATTGATCTGGATTCCCAGGGAGTCGCCGTGGTCGTGAAGTAGAGCACCCTACCCCAGAACAATATAAACCATTGATCTGGATTCCCAGGGAGTCGCCGTGGTCGTGAAGTAGAGCACCCTACCCCAGAACAATATAAACCATTGATCTGGATTCCCAGGGAGTCGCCGTGGTCGTGAAGTAGAGCACCCTACCCCAGAGCAATATAAACCATTAATCTGGATTCCCAGGGAGTCGCCGTGGTCGTGAAGTAGAGCACCCTACCCCAGAACAATATAAACCATTGATCTGGATTCCCAGGGAGTCGCCGTGGTCGTGAAGTAGAGCACCCTACCCCAGAACAATATAACCCATTGATCTGGATTCCCAGGGAGTCGCCGTGGTCGTGAAGTAGAGCACCCTACCCCAGAGCAATATAAACCATTGATCTGGATTCCCAGGGAGTCGCCGTGGTCGTGAAGTAGAGCACCCTACCCCAGAACAATATAAACCATTGATCTGGATTCCCAGGGAGTCGCCGTGGTCGTGAAATAGAGCACTCTACCCCAGAACAATAGATTCAACGGGTTTGAATCCAACTCACATCTTTCCTAATTAGCTCATGTGTGCACAAAGGTGGTATAGAATACCAATCCATCTAGATTATTATAGATTAATCCATATAAAAAAACGCTACATTTTAGTAGACCATGGTATCTTAGAATGCTGTGGCAATTCTTTGGTATACGTGATGTACGGTAGATGTTAGCGGCGTATAGGATGAAAAACCTGTGTCGAAAAGGGTAAAACATGCGTGACGCACATCCGTCGTACCAAGTACTCCGTAGATGATTTGTTGCCACCGCAATTTACCTGAAAACTTAAAGTGGCATACAAGCTGCACAAATTACGGAATCAATTTTGCAAGTGTTTCGTGAAAAAAACATGGGGTTTTCATCAAAAGTTGGCCTGACTTTTGCCTATTCATTAAAGGTGTCTCTAAGCTGAGCGTGTCGCTTTGCTTTGGCTGCTCTGGTGTAGCATGGAGAAAGGGAATGCTGATGGATAAAGTTCACAGAGCGACTCTGAGCTATTACCCACAATCAGTCTAGGGCAGCAAAAGATGTAAAGGCGACTAATGAATGGAAGTTGCGGCGGATAGAGAATTTCAGAACATGAAGGCTGGATGTAAACAAACACAGTCACCATTTTTGATGCCATCCGAGATGCTCTTAAGTATTCAAGGAGCCACGTGTAGGAGCCGCCCATTGAAGAGGCATTTATCACGAAAAAAACCCTATATGGTATACTTATATGGTACAGTTCCTGCCTCCCTTACACTCTATTATATGAAGGTAAATAGTCAGTCACCCAGCGATTGTCATATATCCTCAGCTGGGACATATAATCCAATACTCGCTAAATCGCAAATCTGCCGATGTGAAAGATATACAAGCGGTCCAAGATGCATGCAAATGAAAAGTATTATGATTAGTTAAAAGCTGCATTTCTTTATGTCTTTTTTCCGCGATTTCCTTAGGGTGAGGTCAGTATGACTGATCAATCCGGCAAGTTTTTCTCGATAACCAATAAAAACAATTTCACTCCAAGAAAGTATTTAGTTCATTTGATATAAAAATCTTTCCTTCGAGTATTAAGAACGGTCCGGACTGATATCAGCGACATCAAATAGTACATATGGGAATGCGAAGCCTGCCATCGTGCAGTTTGCGTCACATTCGTCTCATTTTGTTTTTCTCTGCACCGCCCATCCCAGCGAGGACTGTGTAAACGTAGGCGGCGACGGAGACCCAGAATGCCTTTTCCATTCTGATAATACATATAAAAAGTGACACGTCGACTGCCAGAGGCCGTGTCTTAGGGTAAGTCAACAGTACTGTGTGACAAGTCCTGGCCTTGTCGTGGCGACATGGTGGCCCGAGGCGAAGTCTCGTCCGGCACACCACGTGACCTCCCGAGGCTGGTAATAACCGGTCGCCTTACTGTAGGTCGCGAGGGGGGGGGGGTGGAGGGGACGGGACGGGGCGATGGAGGGTAGGGGGTGCTGCTGGGGGGGGGGGGGGAATTGGGGCATATCAGACGAGGGGGGGGGGGGGGAAGTCGATGAAAACCCATAGACCAATTTGATCTATACATACTCAATTTGCCCAATTTGCCCTTTATTTAGTTTGTGGTCAGCAGATTACTTGTTAATCCAATTCATCGACAGCCTGATACCGTTGAAGTCACTTCATTCACAGCCTCAAACCGTTGAAGTCACTTCATTGGCAGCCTCAAACCGTTAAAGTCACTTCATTGACAGCCTCAAACCGTTGAAGTCACTTCATTGACAGCCTCAAACCGTTAAAGTCACTTCATTGACAGCCTCAAACCGTTGAAGTCACTTCATTCACAGCCTCAAACCGTTAAAGTCACTTCATTGACAGCCTCAAACCGTTGAAGTTACTTCATTCACAGCCTCAAACCGTTTAAGTCACTTCATTCACAGCCTCAAACCGTTAAATTCACTTCATTGACAGCCTCAAACCGTTGAAGTCACTTCATTGACAGCCTCAAACCGTTGAAGTCACTTCATTGACAGCCTCAAACCGTTGAAGTCACTTCATTGACAACCTCAAACCGTTAAAGTCACTTCATTGACAGCCTCAAACCGTTAAAGTCACTTCATTGACAGCCTCAAACCGTTGAAGTCACTTCATTGACAGCCTCAAACCGTTAAAGTCACTTCATTGACAGCCTCAAACCGTTAAAGTCACTTCATTGACAGCCTCAAACCGTTAAAGTCACTTTATTGACAGCCTCAAACCGTTAAAGTCACTTTATTTACAGCCTCAACCCGTTAAAGTCACTTCATTGACAGCCTCAAACCGTTGAAGTCACTTCATTGACAGCCTCAACCCGTTAAAGTCACTTCATTGACAGCCTCAAACCGTTAAAGTCACTTCATTGACAGCCTCAAACCGTTAAATTCACTTCATTGACAGTTTCAAACCGTTGAAGTCACTTCATTGACAGCCTCAAACCGTTAAAGTCACTTCATTGACAGCCTCAAACCGTTAAATTCACTTCATTGACAGTTTCAAACCGTTGAAGTCACTTCATTGACAGCCTCAAACCGTTATAGTCACTTCATTGACAGCCTCAAACCGTTAAATTCACTTCATTGACAGTTTCAAACCGTTGAAGTCACTTCATTGACAGCCTCAAACCGTTAAAGTCACTTCATTGACAGTTTCAATACTGTTGGTCACTTCACACACAGACAGCCAGTCTCAGTTTGTTAGGTTTAAAACTGGAGTAGTTAGTTCACTGACTGACTACCTCATTTTGGCCGATCAGGAAAGCCTTGAATAAATGAAACCCGAAACACACACCCACACACACACACCCCCAACCCTCCGATTCCTGAAGTAATTCCTCACTGCAGACCACTCTGCAGCCAGGAACTTAATTGCCATGGGTGCGGAGTCCCGTGCCTTGATACCGCTGTCAATCAGTCACGTTGCCGGCAGACCCCGAAATCTTGATCAGACTGAGTTTTGCCAGCGGCATATGCCGGAAGCCTCTGGTTGCGGGGTGAGATGGGGACGGGCCCTGTCTGAGACACAGAGTGGCATTGATCCCTCCCATGTTGTGGCCCATCCACCGTATCTCCCTCTCATCGATATATCAACCCTGCCATCATAATACACATGTACCCCAGCAATATCGCCCGACCCCACGCACTCCTATCTCTCTACCCACCTCCACCACACATCCCTCCCCTTCCTTCCTCCCTTCCTCCCTTCCTTCGTCGCTCGAGGCCAGTTTATGCTTGGCTACGATGGGAACATTGTCGGTCTGTGGCTGACTGGCAGCGGACTGGTGGCGGGTACGGTTGGGCAGGGAGGGGGAAGGGGAGAGGGGGGGCATGTAGCGGCATATGGCTCTCAACTAATAGAACCCCCCCCCCCCCACACACACACACACCCATACACCCCTTCCCCCTCACTGGTTTGTTTCCTGCGCACCATCTCCAGTCGGTATCTCCAGCGTGGAAGGAATAGCTACTGGTTAAAAGTGACTTCAAGAACATAACGTCCGTGCTGTTTTCATTCGCCTATAGTTTCGCTGGCATATCGCAACCTCTCGGTCTGGGGGGGGGGGGGGGGTTGAGGGGGGGTATTGGAATTTTTAAATTGCGCTCTCAGGTTGGGACCGGCCAGTACTTTTATTTTCCGGGGTTCGTCGACCGGTTCCAGGATGGTATGGCCGGCAGGGTTTTGTATGAAAAGCAATGCTGGATGGCATGAGTGGTGATTGGGGGGAAGGGGAGGTGGGGGGTGTGCAAATGGTGCACGCGTCATGCAATGTGACTGCGGGTTAATACATCTGGTCCACGCATCGTGTAATGTGACTGCGGGTTAATACATCTGGTCCACGCATCGTGTAATGTGACTGCGGGTTAATACATCTGGTCCACGCGTCGTGTAATGTGACTGCGGGTTAATACATCTGGTCCACGCATCGTGTAATGTGACTGCGGGTTAATACAACTGGTCCACGCGTCGTGTAATGTGACTGCGGGTTAATACATCTGGTCCACGCATCGTGTAATGTGACTGCGGGTTAATACATCTGGTCCACGCATCGTGTAATGTGACTGCGGGTTAATACATCTGGTCCACGCATCGTGTAATATGACTGCGGGTTAATAAATCTTGTCCACGCGTCGAGTAGTAAGATTGCTGGTTCATTTTAGTCCCCAACCTACAATTAAGTAGAACGAAAAACGCCCTCTATTGGATTCACATATGCATCATTCTTAAAAATAGGGCGTTCGACTGGATCTCTTTCACTATCTACATTATTGTTCCTGGTCACTATTTGGTCGTCGTTCTTTGTCGCCTTCTTTTTATTCTGCCTGTAATTCGCTCTCTGTCTCTCTCTCTCTCTGTTGTTCTATTTGACTTTCTTACTCTGCCGGTTTCTCTGTCTCTGCCTCTCTTTGTCTTTCATCCATCTCTTTAGGCCACTTTTTATCTTGTGTTTTTTTCTTTGTTCCTTTTTATCTTTTTCTCTCTCTTTCGCTCACTCCCTCTGATTCTTTCACTCCGTTCACCCTCCTTCTGTTCTCTATTCTCCTCTATCTCTGCCGCAATCATTTGCTCATTCGCTCTCATTCTGTTTCTCTGTCCCTATTTCAATTTTTCTGATTCTCCTTGTTTATGTTTTTGTCCCTCTTTCCTCTCTTTCTTTTATTGTCGTTCTCTTTTATTCATTCGCTCTACCTCTCTGTTTATTTGTCTCCTTTCTCTCTCTCTCCCCCAGTTTCTTTCTCTTCCCTCTATCTCTGTTCTCTCGGCGTCGCCCTCCTCCCGTATCTTTATGCCGTACCTGTGCATTAGGCCCTTTAGCCACACCGCCCTCTATTTATGCCCCGTATCTTAACCGCAGCCCCAGTTTTGTCCCGTTTTCTGTGGGATGCTTTTAAGACAGCAAAGTGCGGGGCAGTCATGTCTGGATCCTTCCTCGACCTGAATCCTGATATGGGATCCCTGTAACAAGGCTATCCGGATCCCGCCGTGCCCGCCCGGCAGCGAGGATCCCGACTTAGCCAGCTAGTCTCTAATTCAGTGTGAACAGTGCCGCTCGTGTTGTTTACGCTGTCGATCAAGTGTTTGTTTATAAAGGCCAGACTCCCGACCCAGGCTATCTGCCGCCTTAATTGCACTTATGTATCCATTACGTCATATCAGGGACACCGAAAGGAATCCTGGGAAGGCTTTCTTTTGTCGGGGGCCACTGTTGTTGTAACTTAGGCGCCGTCGGACGGTGTACTCAACGAGGCGGCCCGATGAGGGTGGGGGGGGGGGGGGGGTAAGACGCGGGTGGATGACGTAAAATGACGTGAAATGACGGATAATGACAACAGAAACACGAAGCGTCCATCAAAGAAAGGCAGAAGCCTTATCTGATTGATAATGTGCATTAGCGACGAGACAAGGTATATGTTATGTGCGGTGAGTGAAGAGAGGGGAATGGGCCAGGGGAGGGGGAGGGGGAGGGGGCAGCAGGAATGTGTGTGTGTGGTGGCGGGGGGCCGTGGCGGTGGTGAGTGTTGGACAAGTGGGAGCACACGATATTAAGCCAATTTCACGTCTCCTTTCACTGGTGCTGTAAAACTGATTATTTATTGCGCAGGATAGGTTGGCAGCGCGGGAGGGAGGGAGAGTCCTGGGTGCAGTCTACCGGAAGTGTCACTTATTAACCCTCGCCGCCACCCCCACCCCCACCCTCACACCCCGCCACTTTCCCCACCCCTTTACACTGGTCATGCTTGGCTGCCCGCAGTGTATACAGCGATCCAGACTCCTACACCACTCCCCTTAATGTGTCCGGCGTTAATCCAAACATTATACCAGCTTCAAATGTATAAAACAACTAACGTCACGCAAATGAAATATGTCATCGCATCCATTGGAAACGCGTCTGTCGTAAAAGATGTCTCCAGTAAATCCAGTGTATTTCAACTGTCAAATAACTTCTGTGTCAGGTGTCTAATGCAATGTGTCGTGACGTCACTTGTCTAACGTGTCTAATGCAATGTGTCGTGACATCACTTTTCTAACGTGTATAATGCTATCTGTTATGACGTCACTTGTTTAACGTTTAATGCAATGTGTCGTGACGTCACTTGTCTAACGTTTATTATGCAATGTATAGTGACGTCACTTGTCTAACGTGTATAATGCAATGGGTCGTGACGTCACTTGTCTAACGTGTTTAGTGCAATGTGTCGTGACGTCACTTGTCCAACGCAATGTGTCACAATGTAAAGTTAATGTCAGCGCCCACACCCACACCCACACCCACACCCACACCCACACCCACACCCACACCCACACCCACACCCACACCCACACCCACACCCACACCCACACCCACACCCCGGTTCAGGGTTGTCACTAAACCCGTTGTTACCATGATGCAGTCCAGCTTCACCCCTTATCCAGCTGGCGTTATAAAACCAACCCATCTCATCCAAACTCACCCCCACTTGACTCCATCAGCAACCCCTCCCCTCCTCATCCCCACCCCCTCCCCTCCCCTCCACCCACAGGTCACTGATACCGTCTTCCTACGACAGGCGACCGACGCCAGGGCTGCCAGTCAGCGGCGGACCGAGGGGAGGGTGTTTACCCCCCTCCCCCGCCCGACCCCCCCCCCCCCCCCCGGCGTCGGCTGGCCGGCCCATTAGCCGGAGACACCCCGGGCCCCGAGGCGTCTTGCCGCTGCCTCATTGTTTGGATTAGCGGGCCGCCGAGACGCCAATCATCGAACCCGACAAGGGGGGAGGGGTGGAGGGGGGTGGCGGGTGGGGGGCAAGAGGTTTGGGGGTAAGCGGCAGGGTGGGACGGAGGAGGGAGAGGGAGTTAGTAGGGGTTGAGTGGTAGCGGATTGCCGCGTAGGGATACGGTATCGGGGGGGGGGGCGCGTGGTAGCGGCTTGGGGCAAGGAGCAGGGCAGGGTTGAGCGGTGTGGGAGAGAGGTAGTTAAGTGGCGGGACGCGGGGGGGTGGGGGGAGGGGGGTGGTCGTATTAGATCGCGCCATGCGAAGTCAAAACGAAAAGGAAATCCGCGTTTAGCGAGAGACGCTGTCTCGATGTGATAGACAGAGCGGCGGACGAATAGACGTGGTGACGGGAACTAGTATACATGGGCGCCACACGCCCCCCCCCCCCCCACCCCCGCCCGCTACCCCCCCCCCCCCCCCGCCTACCACCACCCTCTCACCTCCTTGAAATATGTGAAACAATGGGTCAAGTCTGCAGAGAGAGACAACCTGGGTTTGTAGCAGCAGCCAAGGCAATGGTATGCTGAACCGAGGTATGAGGAGAGGGGGCGGCGGGGGGGGGGGGGGGAGCGGGGAGGGGGGCGTAATTACTTGGGGTGTGGATGTTTATGGGTGATAGCTGTAGTGGGCACGAGAGGGAGGGGGTAGAAGTTGGGGTCGGGATTGGGTGGGGGGGGTGGCGGGGCGTGAGTGGAACGGTAGTTTGTTTCTCGGTTGAACCATTAACGAGTACTCCGAAAGTGAGGATAGTTATATGGGACCGGAATTGACACAAGGAAAAAAAGTTGTATAAACTGACTACGTAGAGGTCTAAATAGAACATGGACTGACGAGACAGGGAGAGAGGGACAGGGAGAGGGGGAGGAAAGGCAGATGGGGAGAGGGAGAGGACCAGAAAGCTATGAGAAAGTTACAAATACACGGTAAACGCATAAGAGTCAATGCAATATCCAGACGGTCACTACAGAGCTAGCAGCGAGAAAGAAATAGAAAAGGTGTGTCGACAAACACGGAGAGAATAGCCAAATGTACACCCTTGATATGAGCGGTATTCATTGTAAGGGGCAGAGAAACGCGCATAGCTGGAACTATGTACAGTACTCGCATCGTCTGTAACTGCTGTGCCATACAGCTTACGACGTGGATTTCTACACATGTTGGTGCTAGATGCACGCCATGCGGCGTATCATGTTGATTTATGACAAAGTTATAGGTTAGTTTTACAGCCTATGTGTGGTAGAAACATTGTTTAATATATATATGTTACGTGTCGGCGATATCGCTGTTATACAGACTCCAACTTGGTGTAAGTTTATAATCATTCTAAAATTTATAATTGTAGAATGGATCGTGGATCGGTAGTTCGCACCCCGCTGTGGCCATGTCTGTGTGGACGCAGGATAGAAATCCCATGTCATTCTTCGCAAAGAGTAGGGGGTTAGCCCCGGGGACATGGCTCCACTCTCCCTTCCTTCTCCCATTGACGCGATATGACCAAAAGTGTTTAAAGCGTCTTGAATATACAACCAACCAACCAATCTATTTAGTGTTCCTCTAACTTTATATTTATATACGCTATATGTATATTAAGTATAATGTCACATTCAGCTCACAACATACATTTTAGAACGCAATTTGTATAGCTATAGCTGATAGCATAACATTACGGGTATGTATAGTGTTTTTGTAAAGGCGCAAATGTAGAAAATATATAATAGCTAGGAAGCGACTGGGCGAGGAAGCGACTGAGCAAGAAAGCGACTGAGCAAGTACGCGACTGGGCTAGGAAGAGACTGGGCAAGGACGCGACTGGGCTAACAAGAGACTTGGCAAGGACGCGACTGGGCTAGCAAGAGCCTGGGCAAGGACGCGACTGGGCTAGGAAGAGACTGGGCAACGAAGCGACTGGGCTAGGAAGCGACTGGGCTAGGAAAGGACTGGTGAGGGACGCGACTGGGCTAGGAAGCGACTGGGATAGGAAGCGACTGGGCTAGGAAGAGACTGGGCAACAAAGCGACTGGGCTAGGAAGCGACTGGGCTAGGAAAGGACTGGTGAGGGACGCGACTGGGCTAGGAAGCGACTGGGCAACGAAGCGACTGGGCAAGGACGCGACTGGGCTAGGAAGCGGCTGGGTTGGAAGAGACTGGGCTAGGAACGTTTGGGCGATGAAGCGACTGGGCTAGGAAGCGACTGAGCAAGAAAGCAACAGCGCAAGGAAGCGATTGGGCAAGGAAGCGACTGAGCAAGAAAGCGAGTAAGCAAGAAAGCGACTGAGCAAGAAAGCGACTGGGCTAGGAAGCGACTGAGCAAGAAAGCAACAGCGCAAGGAAGCGACTGAGCAAGGAAGCGACTGAGCAAGAAAGCGAGTAAGCAAGAAAGCGACTGAGCAAGAAAGCGACTGGGCAAGAAAGCGAGTGGGCAAAGAAGCGAATGGGCAAGAAAGCGACTGAGCAAGAAAGCGACTAAGCAAGAAAGCGATTGAGCAAGAAAGCGACTGAGCAAGAAAGCGACTGAGCAAGAAAGCGACTGAGCAAGGAAGCGACTGGAAAAGAAAGCGACTGGGCGAGGAAGCGACTGGGCAAGGAAGCGACTGAGCAAGAAAGCGATTGAGCAAGAACGCGACTGAGCAAGAAAGCGACTGAGCAAGAAAGCAACAGCGCAAGGAAGCGATTGGGCAAGGAAGCGACTGAGCAAGAAAGCGACTAAGCAAGAAAGCGACTGAGCAAGAAAGCGACTGGGCGAGAAAGCGAGTGGGCAAGGAAGCGACCGAGCAAGAAAGCGACTAAGCAAGAAAGCGACTGAGCAAGAAAGCGACTGAGCAAGAAAGCGACTGAGCAAGAAAGCGACTGAGCAAGAAAGCGACTGAGCAAGGATACGAATGGACAAGAAAGCGACTGGGCAAGGAAGCGACTGAGCAAGAAAGCGACTGAGCAAGAAAGCGACTAAGCAAGAAAGCGACTGAGCAAGAAAGCGACTGAGCAAGAAAGCGACAGCGCAAGGAAGTGATTGGGCATGGAAGCGACTGAGCAAGAAAGCGACTGAACAAGAAAGCGACTGATCAAGGAAGCGACTGGGCAAGCAAGCGACTGAGCGAGAAAGCGACTGAGCAAGAAAGCGACTAAGCAAGATAGCGGCTGAGCAAGAAAGCGACTGGGCAAGAAAGCGACTGGACAAGAAAGCGACTGGGCGAGGAAGCGACTGGGCAAGGAAGCGACTGAGCAAGAAAGCGACTGAGCAAGAAAGCGACTGAACAAGAAAGCGACTGATCAAGGAAGCGACTGGGCAAGAAAGCGACTGAGCAAGAAAGCGACTGAGCAAGAAAGCGACTAAGCAAGAAAGCGTCTGGGCAAGAAAGCGACTGGACAAGAAAGCGACTGGGCGAGGAAGCGACTGGGCAAGGAAGCGACTGAGCAAGAAAGCGACTGAGCAAGAAAGCGACTGAACAAGAAAGCGACTGATCAAGGAAGCGACTGGGCAAGAAGCGACTGAGCGAGAAAGCGACTGAGCAAGAAAGCGACTAAGCAAGAAAGCGACTGAGCAAGAAAGCGACTGGGCAAGAAAGCGAGTGATCAAGGAAGCGACTGGGCAAGAAGCGACTGGGCGAGAAAGCGACTGAGCAAGAAAGCGACTGAGCAAGAAAGCGACTGAGCAAGGAAGCGACTGGAAAAGAAAGCGACTGGGCGAGGAAGCGACTGGGCTAGGAAGCGACAGGGCAAGACAGAACTTTACCTGGCCTCCTTCTCTTACAACATCTGGCAGCGACATAAGCAGTTTGGACATGTAACAGAGTCAGAGGATGCGATATCTTTGATGTCAATATCGGGCGTGTAATATCAAAATGAAAGATACAAGTGATTTTTTGACGTGATAGCTCCGAGCTCTATACATATGGCGTGCCAGAGGGTTCGGAAATAAAATATAACGAATGAAAACAAGGAACACTGGTAACCGATATGTAAACAGATGTGTAAACATGGAGTAAGTTAATATATGGCAGGAGAGAGGTCTCAGCAGAAAAACAGTATTATAAAATCAGTTGGGATGGGTGTTACCGCGAGCAAACGGTGAGATGTGAGATGGGAAATGCAACTTTGGTGTTTTATGCCACTTTTGTGAACATGACTGACGGCTAAACTGGGTCAAAACGACCTCCAAGGTCATTCAAATGGGGTTGGGTGAATCCGGTTCACTCGACCTCTATGGATCTCAAGGTCAGACTACTCACCGATTATTGACATGCGGTGTCATGGTATGATATGAGTTTAAAATGACACATGTCTGGTATCCCTTCGTCTGCGAACTTTAGACAATTAAATTTACATTTTCCTTTGTTGTCCTGTAAGTGAATGTGGAGCACCATTTGCGACTATGGCTGAATGAAATAATTTTAGCCTGGCTGACCTGAGGTCCAATGTCCACCCGAACCAAGGCGTCACCAACGCCTTAGTTGAAATCACAACCGATATAGGGGGCCGCCGCGATAACTCAGTGTGTTAGAGGGCTGGCATTCAGCTCTCTGGCCAACTGAGTGCCTAACAGCACGTGGATTGGTGGTTCGAGCCCCGCTGTGGTCATGTCTGTGTGATCGCAGGATAAAGAACCCATGTCTTTCTTCGCAAAGAGTAGGGGGTTACCCCGGGGGACATGGCTCAACCCTCCCTTCCTTCTCCCATTGACGCGATATGACCAACAGTGGTTAGAGCGTCCTGAATATACAACCAACCAACCAACCAATATGGAACATGTTCATACAGCCATAAGTGGACAGATACAGATTAAATGCCACGACATTAAGCCCCGCCCACTATTGAGTCCTTTTTTCCTTAATCGTGAGTATGAAATTGACAATCACAGCTGATGGTAGGTACAAGTGAGACGTACTCATCTCTGAAACTGACAACAAAGTGTCACGCTGCTTTGTTTGACCGAATTGTTTTTACGACATAACGCACGTGGAAGATGTTTCTCACCCCATGATTGGATAAAAGTGACGTCAGTGAATGATTGACAGCCTGGATCTGCCTATTAAAGGTTGAAGTAACAGCCACAAACGGTCTTCGGAAGGCTCAATGACCATCAGCTAAAACTGTCAGGGGAGGGCAGCCTCCCCGGCTCAGTCGGTCAGCAGGCTGAGCTGCAGACCAACAGGTCGTGGGTTCGTGCCCTGCATTCCTTGAATCTGGGTGTTTCTTGGCTCAGTGACCTATAGTTAGCCTTCGTGCTAACAAAAATAGCCTAAACGCACAAGGTTTCATTTAATTTTTCGGGTAGGGAACTTGAGATGACGGCTACTTTCTGTTATGGAACGTTCCTCTCCAGGGGCCGTATTCATAATCACCACTTAGGCTACGCCACTAGACTTAGCGCTAAGTGGAAGATTTATCGGGTTCAAAATAAGTAGTCACCCAAGAAGCCGATTTTTTTAATTAAGAAAGTGCTAAAATTACATTGAAGAGGATTTCTTAATCATGAGCACCACCACAACGAGCTGGTGAGGCTAAGACGAAAATGCACTTTTTGTGCGTAACTTACGAAGGGATTATGAATACGGCCCCTGATGCCGTGGTGGTGTTTATGATTAAAAAGTTCTCTTCAATATAATTTTAACACTTTCTTAATTAGAAAAATTCACTTCTTGGATGACTATTTATGTATTTTGAACCCGATAATCGCTCGACATCTTCCACTTAGCGCTAAGTCTAGTGGCGTAGCAGTGGTGAATATGAATACGGCCCAGGACAAGATCTGCAGACAGAATCCGAGGACATTGATTATGAGTCTCACACTTTACAAGTCCCGCTGGCTCACACCACACGAGAATGGCAGTCTGGATCGTATCCAGGTCTCCGGATGCTACATGGGCGCGTTATGCGGATCCAGAACGGAATTGACTGGAAATTATGGATTGCTCGCTTAAGGCCCGTTGACTGGGGAATTAGGGATTGCTCGCCAGGGACGCTGTGAATGGGGAATTAGGGATTGCTCGCCAGGGACGCTGTGAATGGGGAATTAGGGATTGCTCGCTAGTGAGGCTGTGAATGGGGAATTAGGGATTGCTCGCCAGGGACGCTGTGGATGGGGAATTAAGGATTGCTCGCCAGGGACGCTGTGAATGGGGAATTAGGGATTGCTCGCCAGGGACGCTGTGAATGGGGAATTAGGGATTGCTCGCTAGGGACGCTGTGGATGGGGAATTAAGGATTGCTCGCCAGGGACGCTGTGAATGGGGAATTAGGGATTGCTCGCCAGGGACGCTGTGAATGGGGAATTAGGAATTGCTCGCCAGGGACGCTGTGGATGGGGAATTAGGGATTGCTCGCCAGGGACGCTGTGAATGGGGAATTAGGGATTGCTCGCCAGGGACGCTGTGAATGGGGAATTAGGGATTGCTCGCCAGGGACGCTGTGAATGGGGAATTAGGGATTGCTCGCTAGGGACGCTGTGAATGGGGAATTAGGGATTGCTCGCTAGGGACGCTGTGGATGGGGAATTAGGGATTGCTCGCCAGGGACGCTGTGAATGGGGAATTAGGGATTGCTCGCCAGGGACGCTGTAGATGGGGAATTAGGGATTGCTCGCCAGGGACGCTGTGGATGGGGAATTAGGGATTGCTCGCCAGGGACGCTGTGAATGGGGAATTAAGGATTGCTCGCTAGGAACGCTGTGGATGGGGAATTAGGGATTGCTCGCCAGGGACGCTGTGAATGGGGAATTAGGGATTGCTCGCCAGGGACGCTGTAGATGGGGAATTAGGGATTGCTCGCCAGGGACGCTGTGGATGGGGAATTAGGGATTGCTCGCCAGGGACGCTGTGAATGGGGAATTAAGGATTGCTCGCTAGGAACGCTGTGGATGGGGAATTAGGGATTGCTCGCCAGGGACGCTGTGGATGGGGAATTAGAGATTGCTCGCCAGGGACGCTGTGGATGGGGAATTAGGGATTGCTCGCCAGGGACGCTGTGAATGGGGAATTAGGGATTGCTCGCTAGGGACGCTGTGGATGGGGAATTAGGGATTGCTCGCCAGGGACGCTGTGAATGGGGAATTAGGGATTGCTCGCTAGTGACGCTGTGGATGGGAAATTAGCGATTGCTCGCCAGAGACGCTAAGAATGGGAAATTAGGGATTGCTCGCCAGCGACGCTGTGGATGGGGAATTAGGGATTGCTCGCTAGTGACGCTGTGAATGGGAAAATTAGGGATTGCTCGCCAGGGACGCTGTGAATGGGGAATTAGGGATTGCTCGCCAGGGACGCTGTGGATGGGGAATTAAGGATTGCTCGCCAGGGACGCTGTGAATGGGGAATTAGGGATTGCTCGCCAGGGACGCTGTGAATGGGGAATTAGGGATTGCTCGCCAGGGACGCTGTGAATAGGGAATTAGGGATTGCTCGCCAGGGACGCTGTGAATGGGGAATTAGGGATTGCTCGCCAGGGACGCTGTGGATGGGGAATTAGGGATTGCTCGCCAGGGACGCTGTAAATGGGGAATTAGGAATTGCTCGCCAGGGACGCTGTGGATGGGGAATTAGGGATTGCTCGCCAGGGACGCTGTGAATAGGGAATTAGGGATTGTTCGCTAGGGACGCTGTGGATGGGGAACTAGGGATCGCTCGCCAGGGACGCTGTGAATGGGGAATTAAGGATTGCTCGCTAGGAACGCTGTGGATGGGGAATTAGGGATTGCTCGCCAGGGACGCTGTGAATGGGGAATTTGGGATTGCTCGCTAGTGACGCTGTGAATGGGGAATTAGGGATTGCTCGCCAGGGACGCTGTGAATGGGGAATTAGGGATTGCTCGCCAGGGACGCTGTGAATAGGGAATTAGGGATTGTTCGCTAGGGACGCTGTGGATGGGGAACTAGGGATCGCTCGCCAGGGACGCTGTGAATGGGGAATTAAGGATTGCTCGCTAGGAACGCTGTGGATGGGGAATTAGGGATTGCTCGCCAGGGACGCTGTGAATGGGGAATTTGGGATTGCTCGCTAGTGACGCTGTGAATGGGGAATTAGGGATTGCTCGCCAGGGACGCTGGGAATGGGGAATTAGGGATTGCTCGCCAGGGACGCTGTGGATGGGGAATTACGGATTGCTCGCTAGTGACGCTGTGGATGGGGAATTAGGGATTGCTCGCCAGGGACGCTGTGAATGGGGAATTAGGGATTGCTCGCTAGGGACGCTGTGGATGGGGAATTAGGGATTGCTCGCCAGGGACGCTGTGAATGGGGAATTAGGGATTGCTCGCCAGGGACGCTGGGAATGGGGAATTAGGGATTGCTCGCCAGGGACGCTGTGGATGGGGAATTACGGATTGCTCGCTAGTGACGCTGTGGATGGGAAATTAGAGATTGCTCGCCAGAGACGCTACGAATGGGGAATTAGGGATTGCTCGCCAGGGACGCTGTGGATGGGGAATTAGGGATCGCTCGCTAGTGACGCTGTGAATGGGAAAATTAGGGATTGCTCGCCAGGGACGCTGTGAATGGGGAATTAGGGATTGCTCGCCAGGGACGCTGTGGATGGGGAATTAGAGATTGCTCGCCAGGGACGCTGTGGATGGGGAATTAGGGATTTCTCGCCAGGGACGCTGTGAATGGGGAATTAGGGATTTCTCGCCAGGGACGCTGTGAATGGGGAATTAAGGATTGCTCGCCAGGGACGCTGTGGATGGGGAATTAGGGATTGCTCGCCAGGGACGCTGTGAATGGGGAATTAGGGATTGCTCGCTAGGGACGCTGTGGATGGGGAATTAGGGATTGCTCGCCAGGGATGCTGTGAATGGGGAATTAGGGATTGCTCGCCAGGGACGCTGTGAATGGGGAATTAGGGATTGCTCGCCAGGGACGCTGTGAATGGGGAATTAGGGATTGCTCGCCAGGGATGCTGTGAGTGGGGAATTAAGGATTGCTCGCTAGTGACGCTGTGAATGGGGAATTAGGGATTGCTCGCCAGGGACGCTGTGAATGGAAAACAATGTTCAACATTTTTATTGTTGCACTCCATATGGCACCCGAAACAATGGCAGAGCATACAAAAGGACGGCGATCACGTGACAATATCGCACGGAAAGATCCTGTCTTTTCTAGTTAAAGCCCTCTGCAACCCTCTGCAACATCAGCCTCACATACCCGCCTGACCCCGTCCAGGTTAAAAACAAAAATAAATGCTATCCACTGCAGCCCAAATCTCAGCCTGGTTTACAACCATTACTACAGTAGCCTGCATTACCCTACGTTACCCTGTCTCCATCCTTTACTACTGCCTGACCCGCTCTTCCGCCCACCTCCCCCTCCATCATGCCCCCCACTCCCTCCGACCCCCCTCCCTCTCACCCCCACTCCCTCCTCGCTTCTCCCCCACTATCTCCTGCCCCAATATCTCCTGCCCTCCCACTCCCTCCTACCTCCCTTCCTCCTACCCCCTCCTGCCCCCTCTCACCTGCTCCCTCCGCTCCTCTTCCACCCCGCGAGCCACGCCCATGACACCCCCTCCCTCACCTACCCCCACTCACCCGCTGATTGGCACCGAGAAGTACCGAGACTCAGAGCGACGATAAAAGCCTGCACCCACCTGCCGTCACCATGGCGTCCGGCCATGTCACCGTTTAACCTGTCCCCCGGGCCGCTAAACCTGCTACCTTGGTCACGATCTATGGTCCATGGATGCCACCCCCACCGGCGTCTGGACCGCTGTGACCCCCCTCATCCCACCCATCCTACTGAGCGCCAACGGTTTACGGACGATGCGTTTTGATGAGCAGAGAAATTGACATCGCCAAAAAGTACGATGTCACTTTCGCAGTAGCGGGGTTATTTAGTCCACCGCCTACCTCCGAGGCGTGATAATTCTGGCCCCGAATGCGCTCCCCCCCCCGCCCCATTCCACCTCTCCGACTATCCCCCACCACCCCCTCAAGCAGCGTCCAAATGCGTTGTCACCTTTAGAATGCCGTAAATGCCAGAATAGGTTATTTATGATTCCCTGATAGCATCTTTATTATTATATATACTCAAAACCTTTCCACGTTTACTATGAGCTTGACGCACTCGGATCTAGATTTATAACTGTTATTTGATATAAATAACTAAGTTCCGCACTTTCCGTACATTAGTGTTGATGGCAGTCGCCAAAGATATACTATGTTCATCGGAGCCAAGATCGGAAGAAGAATTAAGCGACTCCAAATCGGTATTTTTTTTCTCGTTGTCGGTTATACTGTCATTCTGAAGACTTCTAAAATTATTTAAATTAGGATTCTTTGGCAATATCGTTTAGCAACAATATACATTCATCTTATGTCTACCAAAATAAAAATGTACTTATTTGTTTGGTATCCGTCGGTCTGCATATGACGGTGGATTAGAAGCTAATTCGTATTGATTTCAGCAAAAAAAAAAACATGAGCAAAATAAACACGGTAGATTTGCTTGAGCCGATGTTAAAATAATAATCCACTTATTTAATATCAGTTTTAATCATAAAGACATGAACATGGAAACCTGGTTTAGATATTTTCATTCGGGGGTTGTTTGCCTTGTAATAGATACAATTATTGAGAGACACGTCACGAGTTCATGTGTAGTCAGTCACGTGATGCACAAGACCTGTGTTTACAGATCGCATTTTTTCTCTCTCCGGCTCTCACCCACCAAGATATTATATCGCTATCTTGTAATTTATAGGATGAGCTTCTGTAGCGATGTGACCCCAACGTCATTTATTTGGGACAACTTTAAAGATTTCTTTAAAGATTTCTTTAAAGTTTTAAAACTCTGCCGGCCTCTTCAGAACTAAGCGACAGGCATCGAAATATTTAGTTATTTATACAGTTACTCCCAGCCAATTGAAAAAAAATTGCATCTCCATGCTTCGTATGCAGTGAAAGATTAATATTCATATTTAACACAACTGTAAGATTTGAGTCTGCAAGGCTAACTAGCAGAACAAGATTTCGGGGAAAGTTGCAAGCTACGTGTGTACTACGTCACCAATGTGTGTATGGTCCACTAACTTAGTGCCAGGTATGGTGATGCTGAACAGGATCCAGACAATGAATTTTAAGAAAGACAATTAGAAATATAGAAAATAAAGAAATATATTATGGATTTTTAGTGGGCATATGCACATAGCATATCTTGTGCTATTTTGGTAATATTTTGCGTCAGCGTTTGTGCTATTTGGGTGTTAATTTGAATCACCATTTGTGCCGTTTTTGGGCTATTTTGAATCTACATTTAGTTTTTTCCTAGCCTATGTATATGGTCAAGTATGGTTGAGTATCTGCCGATGCTATTAATGGAATCAATGCGGAAGACATCGCCAACCCCAAAACTCGCTATCTGGAGGTATATACGCGAGTTTTTTTCATTGTACGTTCACTCGCTCGTATTGCAGGCCAAAGGGGGCTATTGCAATGCCGTTCTGTGCGGGCTGTAAATGTCACCTCCAGGTCGGGAGAATGGGAGGGCGGCACCCCACCCCCTCACCCTCAACAGGGGTGGAGGCCGTGTGGGTGGGCGCAATCCATCTCACGCCCCCAGGGGGTGCTGACGTCGGCCCTTCAGGTGGGGGTGACGGGGGCAAATCGCCGCCTTTGTGGGAGCTAATCAGCCTGACCACCATCGCTCTGGCCTCGTGCCACCCAGGGACAGGCCGGGAACCCTAAAGTTGCTATAACAACCGCATAAAAATCACCCCCGTACGCCACCGCCACTCCGGCGCACCTCCCCCCCCCCCCCACCCCTCCCCGGATAAAAATCACCCCCGTACGCCACCGCCACTTCGGCGCATCGCCACCCCCCCCCCCCCCGCCCCCCGTCTCATCCAACCCTTTATTCCGACACTCACCATACCATCTCGGTTATTGCCCCAACCACTGGCCAGTCCATATGCCTTGACCACGACGGTGATGACCAGTATGCTGCTTGCTACCTATATAGCCACTCAGCCAGGTCCCGGTATCCAGTCAATATATACAGCGATTAACGAATGCAAATTATAACAAAAACCAAACATATATATATACATTTACGTGGATCTATGTGGTTCTTTGTCTTGATGAAGTAGCTGCAATGTGCGGTAAAATGCGCAGAAACAAATCCCACCCAGGAAGGAACTGAAGGGCCTCGGCGATATGCTAGCTAGCGGAGTAGTGGTGGGGGTGTGGGGGGGGGCGGATGAGCGTGAACCTGAGGGTGCCACCCGCACAGACGCTCTGTGTGATAAAAGTGTCTTCCAACCCTAGCCCTCGCCATGTTATGCCATAAATAAAGTGTAAGCTTATACCGTATACCACCCCACGCCCCCACCCACGCACACACACCCTCCCCCACGTCAGCGGTAACAACACCAAGTTTATGTGCCCTGCATAAACGTCAAGTTTGATTACAGCGTACTTCACGGACCCATATGTATAAAAATATATATGTATAAACTGATGATCACCGAGACCTGCCCCCCACCCCCCCCCCCCCCGCCTCCCCTCACTCCCTCTCCACCCCCGCCCCCTAGGGGTACAGACAATACTAAATCAATCTTCCAGGGCCCTCTTTACTGCTTAGCGCGAACATTGGATTCAATTAAATTCAATTTGTAACGCTGGAGATGCCGAGACTTGTCTCCCGAAGAGACATTTATAGTGTCGTGGGTTACTAATGTCCGTGCTGTGTGGGCGGTGGGGGGTAGGGGGATGGGGTGGGGGTTGTAGAGGAATGGGTGGTCGTAGGAGTCAAGCGGTAATAGGGGTAGGGGTGTAATTACCGTGGGTTCCCAGGGTTTGGGTAACAGTGTGTGAGTGAGTGAAGGATTGAGGTGGTGCGGTGGCTGGGTGGGTGGGGTCGGGGGTGGCAGGGAAGGGGGGTGGGGGTGGCGAGAGGAGTGTCTGTGATGATGATGACGGATTTGGGTTGCGCTAACTAGGGTTCAGTCAGACCCAGTGACCCACCCACCCACCTACCCACTAAATCTCAGACAATATACCCAATTGAACTGGCCAGCCACCCCTCGTCCCCCTCCTCATCAACCCCCACCCCCCCCCCCCCCATCCATCTCCCCTTTCTTTTCTAACTGCTATGTCCGCTATGTCAACAAACAATCTGACAGATATTTCAAGAAGTTTCAAAGCTGGGCCAATTCGTGTACGTATTTTAAGATAACGCCTCAAATTTTGTACGGCGATATGTCAATAATTGTACTATAGACATTGTATCCATACCTTACTACGGAAATAATTGCAAATGTTGGTATTTTACGAAAACTTTTGTGCACATATTAACTGGGTCCGTAAAGCCCCCGCGCCAATGAAATTTGATTGGATAATTGCGCCCCAGATGCAGTCAGCAGACCGCGAACCCATAACCTGGTGCTGCGGCTCAGTCTGCCACGTGGTCGTAGGGCGGGTAGCTATATATATACATATATATATATTCAACTCAGCCCGGGTGGGTTCGATTCTCGGTAGTTGCGTCTTGATTTTTAGATCTTCTATCACATACAAAACTCTTGTTCCAAAGCCCACTTGATACAGCCATAGCATGTATTGATAAATAAAAACAAATAATATTCTTATATAGAGAGAGAGAGGGAGGGAGAGAGAAGAAAGACGGAGTGAGGTGAGTGGGGGGGGGGGGGGCACAAGAGACGAGCGCAGTCAACTCGCCAAGGACACCCGCAGACGCCCCTTGAGTGACCTCCCCTTGATCTTCACAAGGCTCACCTCTGTCTATATTGGACACCGCCCCCCCCCCCCAAAAAACAAAAAACAAAAAAAACAAAAAAAAACAAACACTGGCCCCCTACTTGGCATACTCCTGTAAGTTACATATATATATATATACATGCTTACATACGCGCTAGTTATATAGCCTACAACATATATATATATATACGGTGACGCTATTGCGTTTGCGTGGTCCGCCACCAATTCATCACTCACGAAGACCCATCACCGCTGCCGGCTTTTATCTCTCCGCCCCAAACAGCGAGTACAGTCCTGCTCGAGGCCCGGGGACTTTGTCAGCCGCCGACAGAACCAATCCCTCAACTAGCTCCGTCTATTCAAAGGTGGGTGGAATATTAATTCATTAATTAACTTGAAGAAAAACGACGCTTTTCACGCGCGATTACTCGTCCGATAACAACTTATATATTATGACTGATTAACAAAAGGGAACGTAACGATACTGCTATATAAATCTAACATGTCGCCACTTTATAGATGGATGTGGGGTAGTTTCCCCACGCGGGCGTGCGGGAAAACGCAGCTGATTTAAGCGAAAGGACAAGCTATTTATTTCTTTTTCAATTTTTTCTTCTGTTCTGTTTCTGTTGCCCGAGGGAGGAGGGGGGAACTGGAGACTGGACAATTATGAGCGCTTCATAAATAGCGGTCCACCACCCGCAAAAAGCTTTTCAAACTTGTTTCCCTGGGTGTTGTAATTACCTGTAATAGGGCGCGGCAGAACGAGTGGGGTGTGACTTATGGGTGGTAGGGGGTGATTGATGGCAGGGTGCAGACCCCTGGGACAGCCGTGTGGGGGCGGCTGGGGGGGGGGTGTAAGGGGGGGTGAAGGGGGTGGAGGGTCAAATGTGAGGTTGACAGGGGGGGGGGGGGGGGACGGGGTTGGTCGCTTTTCGAAGTAATGTAGGGCACATGAGATTCATAGCCGGCCATTGTTAAAGGCAACATGCATTAAAAGGAGACTTTTTCACAAGCTTCATGTTAAGCATCATTAATTTTTTTACGGAAAGTTATCTGTCAAAGTCGAACATATTTTTTACTCTAAAAGCAGCTAGCACGACAAAGGGTATTTTCACAGATTTTTTCTTTTTTTCTTTAATAGTATAAAAAATTCAATTTATTAAAAGCCGATCTCCAGCCCGAGACGTAGATTAATCCTGCAGTGGCGCCATCTCACGGCCAATAAATGCCTCAATTTATGCGTTTGCAGATGCCACAGATTAGGCCAGGTAGTGTTATGTTACAGGGGTAATGGGGAATCTCTAGGAAGAGGTTTGTAGACGGTGTGTCCATGCAATCTAAACGAGGAGGCTGAGAAATGGGCCGACGTTGAAGATCTAGTATATATATATACATACAAGATCTGACGAGGGTCCCCCGGGGACATGGCTCCACTCTCCCTTCCTTCTC
>OZ025262.1:10727470-10781597 GCA_964019135.1 Arenicola marina
AGGTGGGGGCGGGTGGACCAGGGGTGTGTGAGGTGGGGGCGGGTGGGCCAGGGGTGTGAGGTGGGGGTGGGTGGGCCAGGGGTGTGTGAGGTGGGGGCGGGTGTGCCAGGGGTGTGTGGGGTGAGGGCGGGTGGGCCAGGGGTGTGAGGTGGGGGCGGGTGGGACATGGGTGTGTGGGGTGAGGGCGGGTGGGCCAGGGGTGTGTGAGGTGAGGGTGGGTGGACTAGGGGTGTGTGAGGTGAGGGCGGGTGGGCCAGGGGTGTGTGAGATGGGGGCGGGTGGGCCAGGGGTGTGTGAGGTGGGGGCGGGTGGGCCAGGGGTGTGTGGGGTGGGGGCGGGTGGGCCAGGGGTGTGTGAGGTGGGGGCGGGTGGGCCAGGGGTGTGTGGGGTGAGGGCGGGTGGACCAGGGTGTGTGGGGTGAGGGTGGGTGGGTGGGCGGTATGCAGCTAATGCATAATATCAAATGACGTTACATGCTGAGCGCCCCTGGCGGATGTCCTGTAAAATAGCAATAGAATTGTCTATTATATATCAGACTCTTGCGAAATGAATAAATAACTGTTAACCCACCAAAACAACTGTACGTAACTTGGAAAGCCCGCTGTCCTAACATAATGAGGCGGGTGGGCCAGGGGTGTGTGAGGTGGGGGCGGGTGGGCCAGGGTGTGTTGGGTGAGGGCGGGTGGGCCAGGGGTTTGTGGGGTGAGGGCGGGTGGGCCAGCAGTGTGTGAGGTGGGGGTAAGGGGGTGGGCCAGGGGTGTGTGGGGTGAGCGCAGGAGGGCCAGGGTGTGTGGGGTGAGAGCGGGTGGGCCAGGGTGTGTGGGGTGAGGGTGGGTGGGTGGGCCGGGATGCAGCTAATGCATGATATCAAATGACGTTACATGCTGAGCGCCCCTGGCAGATGTCCTGTAAAATAGCAATAGAATTGTCTATTATATATCAGACTCTTGCGAAATGAATAGATAACTGTTAAAGTTACATGTCGAGTTCTTTCCCGCCAAAACTAAGCCCAGGCGAAATTTATATCAAAATTTGCAGAAAACTTGATTGTTCCATTCCATAAATTCAGAAACCTGATAAATCTCGCCGTTTCGGCTGTGGTGTGGCAAACGTGTCTATCCCGCGACACCACAGCACTCTGTCGCGGCACTGCTACTTATAACAAAGCATCACGAAGCACTCAAACTGATGACGTTTACCACTGAAATGAAAAATTTTGGTAAATTGATATCACGGGCAAGGCTAAGATACACTATTTGGCAGTCTGGCATGGGTGGATTATAGACAAAATCAATCTTGAATGATTCAAGGACTGATTCTTATTTGTATTTTGACCTCTTTGGTTTTGGCGGGAAAGAGCTCCACATGCAACTTTAACCCACCAAAACAACTGTACGTAACTTGGAAAGCCCACTGTCCTAACATAATTCGGTCTCATTGTTTCCGCATATTCAGGGATGGTCTGACAACTAACTGCCCTATAAGGATTATAAAAAAAACACCCTCTCATTTCATTTGTTATCAACCTCAAAGCACACATTGTGGTATAATCTGACAACTGCCCCATAAGTAATATAAAAACACCTGTTTCCTTGCTGGCCGCTCCCACTAGCTTTTAGAGCGTGCGTGTTTCCCGGGGTTCGGATTCCTTTCGATTTGGGCCTCCGGCCAACACCAGAGAAGGGTTTTGCCGCTAGCTCTTCACAGAAATACCAGCATATCCGGCATCGGGTTGAACAAAGACACCTTGTTTTGCGACTAAAAATGATATACTTCGAGCAAAGTAAATAAAACACCCGTTTCTGCGACATTTGAAGATGATTATGTCCTACGTAATGTCATTAATGATGGTCGGAGTTCGGATCAAGGTACGGAGTCCATGGCCTTTTTTGTACATGTACCCGCGTGTTGAGACCGACGGGTGTTTGTTACGTATACCTAAGTCTCTGATATGACGTAATAATTGAGACAATCCCTCGCGCATAAGAGGAATTCAGTTCATTGATTTATTATAGATGTCAGAGAGCGATTAAGCTGGTACCGCTGGGCATACTCACACCAGTAAGCATGACGAGCGAAGTTGGGCCACGGTCCCAGGCTAGTGAGCGATGAATGCAATTTGACCCAGGCTTCGCCACGGACAATCGCTAGTGTCACATCAGCTATATTCTCCGACGTTTCATTCAATAACAATTAGAAGTAAAAAATGTGTCATTAAATGGTAATTAAAGTAAAATTCTAATGTAAAAGGCATTCCTTACTTATTTGTCTTTTTTATATACTTGAGAAACGCTTCTGGCCGCAGAAACATTTCTTGAAATTCAGATCTTCGTTTGATGCCTGTGCGAGACTAACGTTAAAGCCGGATAAATTAAGAGGCGTGGAGTAAATACCCAGCTTCATATAAGAGTTTTCTCTACCGATTAACCTCCGGTACTTACAGCCTGCCCCTCCTACTCCCCCCCCCCCCCCGACCCCCCGCCCTCACTTTCCACGCCACCTCCCCGGCCTCCGCCTCCACCCTGCCTCTACTCCTCTGCCGTGAACTATAGCCCTACCCTCTTAACTTAAGAAAACTATTCTTGCTTTGCCGGTCTTACAGCCGTCGCTCCGCCACTATATAGCCCGGGCTTGTATAACCAACGCCTTTTGTTACTGGAGGCTCATCGCCTGTTGTTGTACCAGCCTCGATTTCATTTGCTTACTGTTCCTCTCCCCCGACCCCCCACCCCACCCGTCCCTCCACATAGACCTAATCCACCGCACAAACACACTCTGCGATGCTTACCTCTTCGACCCCTAATACCCCCCTTCCCCTCACCCCCCTCCCCCCCCCCCCCGCCCCGGCATTCGCCCGCCCCCGGACTTTTCGGTACATTTCCCAGGTCTCCCCGGCTGTAAAACTCCGACGGGTGGGATGAAATCCCCTAAAAGTTGGGGGCGGGCGGGAGGAGGGTATATGAGATAAACGGTCAACGGCGAGGAGGGGGGGGGGGGGTGGCGGGGGAGTAGGTGGGGGGGGGGGGTGACTGATATCACCCTCACGCGCCGGACGATGTTCGGCAGTCATCGAGCGCGTCTTCACCCCTACAGCCACCCACCCCTCCACACCACCTCCCTCCTCCCGCGCGCTCAGCATCACCCCTCTACCCCCCCCCCCCCTCCGCCCCCCCCTCCCTCCCACTGCCCGCAATTCAAACCCATGCCGCTGCAGCACCTCCGCCCGCCCAACTCTTGGGGCTATCTATACTAAGTAGACCGACTCACCCCCCACCAGCCACTTCCCACCCCGACTCTACACCACGCCCCCGCCCCCTCCCCCCCCCCCTCACACACACACCCGCCCAATGACTCCTGCACATAAATAACGAGAAACCAGCGGGCAAGAGGGGTAGGGGGTGGAGAGGAGGGAGTGTAGGGGGTGATGGGTAGGGGTGAGCACAGGGAGGCCGAGGGAGAGAGAGACGCGTGGTGGGTATCGGCAGATCAGTGAGATGAGCCGGGAGAGGAGAGAGTCAGAGATAGCCGGTAAGGATCTGTGAAAGCTCTAAGTAAGTAGAGAGAAAAACAGTGACCAGACGTTTGCATGGAGTGATAGCTTTTGTTGAACGTAAATACCGCACCTTAACCTCCCCACCACCCTCCCCCTACTGGGCCCGACCCCCCACACCCACATGGACCGCCGCCCAACCGGGCAGGTCGCTATATCACTAGGTATCCCTCAATACAGAAAGATCTACCCGCCCACAACACGGCAGACCCTCTACACACACACATATCATCTACACCTAGGCAGACCACTCTACATCGAGGCAGACCCCTCTACACCCAGACAGACCATCTACACCCAGATAAAAACATCTACACCCAGGCAGACCATCTACACCCAGGCAGACCATCTACACCCAGGCAGACCACACTACACCCAGGCAGACCCCTCCACACCCAGACAGACCATTTACACCCAGACAGACCATCTACACCCAGGCAGACCATCTACGCCCAGACAGACCACACTACACCCACACAGACTACACTACACCCAGGCAGACCACACTACACCTAGGCAGACCGCACTACATCCAGACAGACCACACTACACCCAACCAGACCGCACTACATCCAGACAGACCATCTACACCCAGACAGACCATCTACACCCAGGCAGACCACACTACACCTAGGCAGACCACACTACACTCAGGCAGACCACACTACACCCAGACAGACCACACTACACCTAGGCAGACCGCACTACATCCAGACAGACCATCTACACCCAGACAGACCATCTACGCCCAGAGAGACCATCTACACCCAGGCAGACCACACTACACAGACAATCCACACCACACCCAGACAGACCCTCTACACCAAGACAGACCACAATATATCACAAGACCATCTAAACCCAGGCAGACCCTCTACACCCAGAATCAGAATCAGAATCCGTGTCATTTATTAGATCAAGTACATTAATAACACATAGTACATTTACAATAGTTCAGTTCAGACTTGATCAGGAGACCCCCATTAAGACCTGTGCGGTCGCTTTCATGAGGGCCACCTCAGTTAGGATTATTACATTGACGATGGGCGGACTTCTGAATGATAGGAGCAAATGCAACAAGTAATAAACACAAAAGAAGAACAGAAATCAAAATATTTATGATAAATAAAGGAAACAAGGGGAAAAAAAATCATATACACTTAGCACGATTTCAAAAACGCATGGGGGGAGGGGGGTGGGGATTGCGGGGACAAGCGGGCGGGGAAGGAACGATTCTGGGAAGGGATATTATATTGCTTGACAGACGTAACAGTTTGGAATAGTACAGTTCGTGTTGTAACGACATACTACAAACAACATTACGGCTGTTGCGAAGGAGGGAAGGCACTGCCTGGATATCTTATCTGTCACCTGCTGCGGAGTCAAATTTAATACATTGGGTAAACTATTTCGTATGCATCTGCGAGCAAATTCATGTTGAATGGGATGAATATGATACTGATAACAATGTCTCGTGTGATAACGATGAATGTCGGAATGTCGAGTGGGTGCCATGATGGAGAAATACATGGACAGACCACACTACACCCAGACAGACCACACTACACCCAGGCAGACCACACTACACCCATACAGAAGACACTACACCCACACAGACCACACTACACCCAGACAGACCACTCTACACCCATACAGAAGACACTACACCCACACAGACCACACTACACCCAGGCAGACCACACTAAACCCAGATAGACCACACTACACCCATACAGAAGACACTACACCCAGACAGACCACACTACACCCAGACAGACCACACTACACCCAGACAGACCACACTACACACAGGCAGACCACACTAAACCCAGATAGACCACACTACACCCATACAGACCACACTACACCCAGACAGACCAGACTACACCCAGACAGACCACACTACACCCAGGCAGACCACACTACACCCATACAAACCACACTACACCCAGACAGACCACACTACACCCAGGCAGACCACACTAAACCCAGATAGACCACACTACACCCATACAGACCACACTACATCCAGACAGACCACACTACACCCAGACAGACCACACTACACCCAGACAGACCACACTACACCCAGACAGAACACACTACACCCAGACAGATAACACTACACCCAGGCAGACCACACTACACCCATACAGACCATACTACACCCAGGCAGACCACACTAAACCCAGGCAGACCTTACTACACCCATACAGACCACACTAAACCCATACAGACCACACTACACCCAGACAGACCACACTACACCCATACAGACCACACTACACCCAGGCAGACCCCATAACAACCAGGCAGACCACACTACACCCAGGCAGACCACACTACACCCAGTGTGCAACTAGACACAGGTCTTCAAGTGTATTTCTATATTTCTTCACATTACTAATAGTTTTACTGAACTCCGGTGAGGGTGAGGGTGAGGGTGAGGGTGAGGGTGAGGGTGAGGGTGAGGGTGAGGGTGAGGGTGAGGGTGAGGGTGAGGGGGAAGGGAGGGGGAGGGGAGGGGGAGGGTGATGGTGAGGGCGAAGGGGAAGGGAGGGGGAGGGGGAGGGGGAGGGGGACGGGGAGGGTGATGGTGAGGGTGAGAGTGAGGGTGAGGGTGAGGGGGAAGGGAGGGGGAGGGGGAGGGGGAGGGTGATGGTGAGGGCGAGGATGAGGGTGAGGGCGAGGGTGAAGGTGAGGGTGATGGTGAGGGTGAAGGTGAGGGTGAGGGCGAGGGTGAAGGTGAGGGTTGGGAGGGGGAGGGGAGGGGGATTGTAGGGGGGCGGAGTGAAGATGAGACGAAGGTTAAGGGGGGAAGGGGGGCAGTGGGTACCATACCGACAACGCGACAAAGCATTCGGGATTTACACAAGGATTAGGAATAATCCAGAATAAACAATTTACGCAATGGATCCAGGAAATCTGGGTTTGCCGATCCGAAGCACATGTTGTTTGTAGTGAGGTAAGGCCACAGACAGAAGAGATCTGGAAATCTGGTGCTACGGCTGCCGGGTGCAATCCTACATCTGTCTCTGGATACAGGTGCATGCCTGAGCGGGCGCTGGGGTGCTCCGGATGTCCTGGTCTGCCTTGACTGGGTGGGTATCTCTGGATACAGGTGCATGCCTGAGCGGGCGCTGGGGTGCTCTGGATGTCCTGGTCTGCCTTGAGTGAGTGGGTGTCTCTGGATACAGGTGCATGCCTGAGCGGGCGCTGGGGTGCTCTGGATGTCCTGGTCTGCCTTGAGTGAGTGGGTGTCTCTGGATACAGGTGCATGCCTGAGCGGGCGCTGGGGTGCTCCGGATGCTCTGGTCTGCCTTGACTGAGTGGGTGTCTCAGGATACAGGTGTATGACTGAGCGGGCGCTGGGGTGCTCCGGATGTCCTGGTCTGCCTTGACTGGGTGGGTGTCTCTGGATACAGGTGCATGCCTGAGCGGGCGCTGGGGTGCTCTGGATGTCCTGGTCTGCCTTGAGTGAGTGGGTGTCTCAGGATACAGGTGTATGACTGAGCTGGCGCTGGGGTGCTCCGGATGTCCTGGTCTGCCTTGACTGGGTGGGTGTCTCAGGATACAGGTGTATGACTGAGCGGGCGCTGGGGTGCTCCGGATGTCCTGGTCTGCCTTGACTGGGTGGGTATCTCTGGATACAGGTGCATGCCTGAGCGGGCGCTGGGGTGCTCTGGATGTCCTGGTCTGCCTTGACTGGGTGGGTATCTCTGGATACAGGTGCATGCCTGAGCGGGCGCTGGGGTGCTCTGGATGTCCTGGTCTGCCTTGAGTGAGTGGGTGTCTCAGGATACAGGTGTATGACTGAGCTGGCGCTGGGGTGCTCCGGATGTCCTGGTCTGCCTTGACTGGGTGGGTGTCTCTGGATACAGGTGTATGACTGAGCGGGCGCTGGGGTGCTCCGGATGTCCTGGTCTGCCTTGACTGGGTGGGTGTCTCAGGATACAGGTGTATGACTGAGCGGGCGCTGGGGTGCTCCGGATGTCCTGGTCTGCCTTGACTGGGTGGGTGTCTCAGGATACAGGTGTATGACTGAGCGGGCGCTGGGGTGCTCCGGATGTCCTGGTCTGCCTTGACTGGGTGGGTGTCTCAGGATACAGGTGTATGACTGAGCGGGCGCTGGGGTGCTCCGGATGTCCTGGTCTGCCTTGACTGGGTGGGTGTCTCAGGATACAGGTGTATGACTGAGCGGGCGCTGGGGTGCTCCGGATGTCCTGGTCTGCCTTGACTGGGTGGGTGTCTCAGGATACAGGTGTATGACTGAGCGGGCGCTGGGGTGCTCCGGATGTCCTGGTCTGCCTTGACTGGGTGGGTGTCTCTGGATACAGGTGCATGCCTGAGCGGGCGCTGGGGTGCTCTGGATGTCCTGGTCTGCCTTGAGTGAGTGGGTGTCTCAGGATACAGGTGTATGACTGAGCGGGCGCTGGGGTGCTCCGGATGTCCTGGTCTGCCTTGACTGGGTGGGTGTCTCTGGATACAGGTGCATGCCTGAGCGGGCGCTGGGGTGCTCCGGATGTCCTGGTCTGCCTTGACTGGGTGGGTGTCTCAGGATACAGGTGTATGACTGAGCTGGCGCTGGGGTGCTCCGGATGTCCTGGTCTGCCTTGACTGGGTGGGTGTCTCAGGATACAGGTGTATGACTGAGCGGGCGCTGGGGTGCTCCGGATGTCCTGGTCTGCCTTGACTGGGTGGGTGTCTCAGGATACAGGTGTATGACTGAGCGGGCGCTGGGGTGCTCCGGATGTCCTGGTCTGCCTTGACTGGGTGGGTGTCTCAGGATACAGGTGTATGACTGAGCGGGCGCTGGGGTGCTCCGGATGTCCTGGTCTGCCTTGACTGGGTGGGTGTCTCTGGATACAGGTGCATGCCTGAGCGGGCGCTGGGGTGCTCTGGATGTCCTGGTCTGCCTTGAGTGAGTGGGTGTCTCAGGATACAGGTGTATGACTGAGCGGGCGCTGGGGTGCTCCGGATGTCCTGGTCTGCCTTGACTGGGTGGGTGTCTCTGGATACAGGTGCATGCCTGAGCGGGCGCTGGGGTGCTCCGGATGTCCTGGTCTGCCTTGACTGGGTGGGTGTCTCAGGATACAGGTGTATGACTGAGCTGGCGCTGGGGTGCTCCGGATGTCCTGGTCTGCCTTGACTGGGTGGGTGTCTCAGGATACAGGTGTATGACTGAGCGGGCGCTGGGGTGCTCCGGATGTCCTGGTCTGCCTTGACTGGGTGGGTATCTCTGGATACAGGTGCATGCCTGAGCGGGCGCTGGGGTGCTCTGGATGTCCTGGTCTGCCTTGACTGGGTGGGTATCTCTGGATACAGGTGCATGCCTGAGCGGGCGCTGGGGTGCTCTGGATGTCCTGGTCTGCCTTGAGTGAGTGGGTGTCTCTGGATACAGGTGTATGACTGAGCTGGCGCTGGGGTGCTCCGGATGTCCTGGTCTGCCTTGACTGGGTGGGTGTCTCAGGATACAGGTGTATGACTGAGCGGGCGCTGGGGTGCTCCGGATGTCCTGGTCTGCCTTGACTGGGTGGGTGTCTCAGGATACAGGTGTATGCCTGAGCGGGCGCTGGGGTGCTCCGGATGCTCTGGTCTGCCTTGACTGAGTGGGTGTCTCAGGATACAGGTGTATGACTGAGCGGGCGCTGGGGTGCTCCGGATGCCCTGGTCTGCCTTGACTGGGTGGGTGTCTCTGGATACAGGTGCATGCCTGAGCGGGCGCTGGGGTGCTCCGGATGTCCTGGTCTGCCTTGACTGGGTGGGTATCTCTGGATACAGGTGCATGCCTGAGCGGGCGCTGGGGTGCTCCGGATGTCCTGGTCTGCCTTGACTGGGTGGGTGTCTCTGGATACAGGTGCATGCCTGAGCGGGCGCTGGGGTGCTCTGGATGTCCTGGTCTGCCTTGACTGAGTGGGTGTCTCAGGATACAGGTGTATGACTGAGCGGGCGCTGGGGTGCTCCGGATGTCCTGGTCTGCCTTGACTGGGTGGGTGTCTCAGGATACAGGTGTATGACTGAGCGGGCGCTGGGGTGCTCCGGATGTCCTGGTCTGCCTTGACTGGGTGGGTGTCTCAGAATACAGGTGTATGACTGAGCGGGCGCTGGGGTGCTCTGGATGTCCTGGTCTGCCTTGACTGAATGGGTGTCTCTGGATACAGGTGCATGCCTGAGCGGGCGCTGGGGTGCTCCGGATGTCCTGGTCTGCCTTGACTGGGTGGGTGTCTCAGGATACAGGTGTATGACCGAGCGGGCGCTGGGGTGCTCTGGATGTCCTGGTCTGCCTTGACTGGGTGGGTATCTCTGGATACAGGTGCATGCCTGAGCGGGCGCTGGGGTGCTCTGGATGTCCTGGTCTGCCTTGAGTGAGTGGGTGTCTCTGGATACAGGTGCATGCCTGAGCGGGCGCTGGGGTGCTCCGGATGCTCTGGTCTGCCTTGACTGAGTGGGTGTCTCAGGATACAGGTGTATGACTGAGCGGGCGCTGGGGTGCTCCGGATGTCCTGGTCTGCCTTGACTGGGTGGGTGTCTCTGGATACAGGTGCATGCCTGAGCGGGCGCTGGGGTGCTCTGGATGTCCTGGTCTGCCTTGAATGAGTGGGTGTCTCAGGATACAGGTGTATGACTGAGCTGGCGCTGGGGTGCTCTGGATGTCCTGGTCTGCCTTGAGTGAGTGGGTGTCTCAGGATACAGGTGTATGACTGAGCTGGCGCTGGGGTGCTCCGGATGTCCTGGTCTGCCTTGAGTGAGTGGGTGTCTCAGGATACAGGTGTATGACTGAGCTGGCGCTGGGGTGCTCCGGATGTCCTGGTCTGCCTTGACTGGGTGGGTGTCTCAGGATACAGGTGTATGACTGAGCGGGCGCTGGGGTGCTCCGGATGTCCTGGTCTGCCTTGACTGGGTGGGTGTCTCTGGATACAGGTGCATGCCTGAGCGGGCGCTGGGGTGCTCTGGATGTCCTGGTCTGCCTTGAGTGAGTGGGTGTCTCAGGATACAGGTGTATGACTGAGCTGGCGCTGGGGTGCTCCGGATGTCCTGGTCTGCCTTGACTGGGTGGGTGTCTCAGGATACAGGTGTATGACTGAGCGGGCGCTGGGGTGCTCCGGATGTCCTGGTCTGCCTTGACTGGGTGGGTGTCTCTGGATACAGGTGCATGCCTGAGCGGGCGCTGGGGTGCTCTGGATGTCCTGGTCTGCCTTGACTGTGTGGGTGTCTCAGGATACAGGTGTATGACTGAGCGGGCGCTGGGGTGCTCCGGATGTCCTGGTCTGCCTTGACTGAGTGGGTGTCTCAGGATACAGGTGTATGACTGAGCGGGCGCTGGGGTGCTCCGGATGTCCTGGTCTGCCTTGACTGAGTGGGTGTCTCAGGATACAGGTGTATGACTGAGCGGGCGCTGGGGTGCTCCGGATGTCCTGGTCTGCCTTGACTGGGTGGGTGTCTCAGGATACAGGTGTATGACTGAGCGGGCGCTGGGGTGCTCCGGATGCCCTGGTCTGCCTTGACTGGGTGGGTGTCTCAGGATACAGGTGTATGACTGAGCGGGCGCTGGGGTGCTCCGGATGTCCTGGTCTGCCTTGACTGGGTGGGTGTCTCAGGATACAGGTGTATGACTGAGCGGGCGCTGGGGTGCTCCGGATGTCCTGGTCTGCCTTGACTGGGTGGGTATCTCTGGATACAGGTGCATGCCTGAGCGGGCGCTGGGGTGCTCCGGATGTCCTGGTCTGCCTTGACTGGGTGGGTGTCTCAGGATACAGGTGTATGACTGAGCGGGCGCTGGGGTGCTCCGGATGTCCTGGTCTGCCTTGACTGGGTGGGTGTCTCAGGATACAGGTGTATGACTGAGCGGGCGCTGGGGTGCTCCGGATGTCCTGGTCTGCCTTGACTGGGTGGGTGTCTCAGGATACAGGTGTATGACTGAGCGGGCGCTGGGGTGCTCTGGATGTCCTGGTCTGCCTTGACTGAGTGGGTGTCTCAGGATACAGGTGTATGACTGAGCAGGCGCTGGGGTGCTCCGGATGTCCTGGTCTGCCTTGACTGTGTGGGTGTCTCAGGATACAGGTGTATGACTGAGCGGGCGCTGGGGTGCTCCGGATGCCCTGGTCTGCCTTGACTGAGTGGGTGTCTCAGGATACAGGTGTATGACTGAGCGGGCGCTGGGGTGCTCCGGATGTCCTGGTCTGCCTTGACTGGGTGGGTGTCTCAGGATACAGGTGTATGACTGAGCGGGCGCTGGGGTGCTCCGGATGTCCTGGTCTGCCTTGACTGGGTGGGTGTCTCAGGATACAGGTGTATGACTGAGCGGGCGCTGGGGTGCTCTGGATGTCCTGGTCTGCCTTGACTGGGTGGGTGTCTCAGGATACAGGTGTATGACTGAGCGGGCGCTGGGGTGCTCCGGATGTCCTGGTCTGCCTTGACTGGGTGGGTGTCTCAGGATACAGGTGTATGACTGAGCGGGCGCTGGGGTGCTCCGGATGTCCTGGTCTGCCTTGACTGGGTGGGTGTCTCAGGATACAGGTGTATGACTGAGCGGGCGCTGGGGTGCTCCGGATGTCCTGGTCTGCCTTGACTGGGTGGGTGTCTCAGGATACAGGTGTATGACTGAGCGGGCGCTGGGGTGCTCCGGATGTCCTGGTCTGCCTTGACTGGGTGGGTGTCTCTGGATACAGGTGCATGCCTGAGCGGGCGCTGGGGTGCTCTGGATGTCCTGGTCTGCCTTGAGTGAGTGGGTGTCTCAGGATACAGGTGTATGACTGAGCGGGCGCTGGGGTGCTCCGGATGTCCTGGTCTGCCTTGACTGGGTGGGTGTCTCTGGATACAGGTGCATGCCTGAGCGGGCGCTGGGGTGCTCCGGATGTCCTGGTCTGCCTTGACTGGGTGGGTGTCTCAGGATACAGGTGTATGACTGAGCTGGCGCTGGGGTGCTCCGGATGTCCTGGTCTGCCTTGACTGGGTGGGTGTCTCAGGATACAGGTGTATGACTGAGCGGGCGCTGGGGTGCTCCGGATGTCCTGGTCTGCCTTGACTGGGTGGGTATCTCTGGATACAGGTGCATGCCTGAGCGGGCGCTGGGGTGCTCTGGATGTCCTGGTCTGCCTTGACTGGGTGGGTATCTCTGGATACAGGTGCATGCCTGAGCGGGCGCTGGGGTGCTCTGGATGTCCTGGTCTGCCTTGAGTGAGTGGGTGTCTCTGGATACAGGTGTATGACTGAGCTGGCGCTGGGGTGCTCCGGATGTCCTGGTCTGCCTTGACTGGGTGGGTGTCTCAGGATACAGGTGTATGACTGAGCGGGCGCTGGGGTGCTCCGGATGTCCTGGTCTGCCTTGACTGGGTGGGTGTCTCAGGATACAGGTGTATGCCTGAGCGGGCGCTGGGGTGCTCCGGATGCTCTGGTCTGCCTTGACTGAGTGGGTGTCTCAGGATACAGGTGTATGACTGAGCGGGCGCTGGGGTGCTCCGGATGCCCTGGTCTGCCTTGACTGGGTGGGTGTCTCTGGATACAGGTGCATGCCTGAGCGGGCGCTGGGGTGCTCCGGATGTCCTGGTCTGCCTTGACTGGGTGGGTATCTCTGGATACAGGTGCATGCCTGAGCGGGCGCTGGGGTGCTCCGGATGTCCTGGTCTGCCTTGACTGGGTGGGTGTCTCTGGATACAGGTGCATGCCTGAGCGGGCGCTGGGGTGCTCTGGATGTCCTGGTCTGCCTTGACTGAGTGGGTGTCTCAGGATACAGGTGTATGACTGAGCGGGCGCTGGGGTGCTCCGGATGTCCTGGTCTGCCTTGACTGGGTGGGTGTCTCAGGATACAGGTGTATGACTGAGCGGGCGCTGGGGTGCTCCGGATGTCCTGGTCTGCCTTGACTGGGTGGGTGTCTCAGAATACAGGTGTATGACTGAGCGGGCGCTGGGGTGCTCTGGATGTCCTGGTCTGCCTTGACTGAATGGGTGTCTCTGGATACAGGTGCATGCCTGAGCGGGCGCTGGGGTGCTCCGGATGTCCTGGTCTGCCTTGACTGGGTGGGTGTCTCAGGATACAGGTGTATGACCGAGCGGGCGCTGGGGTGCTCTGGATGTCCTGGTCTGCCTTGACTGGGTGGGTATCTCTGGATACAGGTGCATGCCTGAGCGGGCGCTGGGGTGCTCTGGATGTCCTGGTCTGCCTTGAGTGAGTGGGTGTCTCTGGATACAGGTGCATGCCTGAGCGGGCGCTGGGGTGCTCCGGATGCTCTGGTCTGCCTTGACTGAGTGGGTGTCTCAGGATACAGGTGTATGACTGAGCGGGCGCTGGGGTGCTCCGGATGTCCTGGTCTGCCTTGACTGGGTGGGTGTCTCTGGATACAGGTGCATGCCTGAGCGGGCGCTGGGGTGCTCTGGATGTCCTGGTCTGCCTTGAATGAGTGGGTGTCTCAGGATACAGGTGTATGACTGAGCTGGCGCTGGGGTGCTCTGGATGTCCTGGTCTGCCTTGAGTGAGTGGGTGTCTCAGGATACAGGTGTATGACTGAGCTGGCGCTGGGGTGCTCCGGATGTCCTGGTCTGCCTTGAGTGAGTGGGTGTCTCAGGATACAGGTGTATGACTGAGCTGGCGCTGGGGTGCTCCGGATGTCCTGGTCTGCCTTGACTGGGTGGGTGTCTCAGGATACAGGTGTATGACTGAGCGGGCGCTGGGGTGCTCCGGATGTCCTGGTCTGCCTTGACTGGGTGGGTGTCTCTGGATACAGGTGCATGCCTGAGCGGGCGCTGGGGTGCTCTGGATGTCCTGGTCTGCCTTGAGTGAGTGGGTGTCTCAGGATACAGGTGTATGACTGAGCTGGCGCTGGGGTGCTCCGGATGTCCTGGTCTGCCTTGACTGGGTGGGTGTCTCAGGATACAGGTGTATGACTGAGCGGGCGCTGGGGTGCTCCGGATGTCCTGGTCTGCCTTGACTGGGTGGGTGTCTCTGGATACAGGTGCATGCCTGAGCGGGCGCTGGGGTGCTCTGGATGTCCTGGTCTGCCTTGACTGTGTGGGTGTCTCAGGATACAGGTGTATGACTGAGCGGGCGCTGGGGTGCTCCGGATGTCCTGGTCTGCCTTGACTGAGTGGGTGTCTCAGGATACAGGTGTATGACTGAGCGGGCGCTGGGGTGCTCCGGATGTCCTGGTCTGCCTTGACTGAGTGGGTGTCTCAGGATACAGGTGTATGACTGAGCGGGCGCTGGGGTGCTCCGGATGTCCTGGTCTGCCTTGACTGGGTGGGTGTCTCAGGATACAGGTGTATGACTGAGCGGGCGCTGGGGTGCTCCGGATGCCCTGGTCTGCCTTGACTGGGTGGGTGTCTCAGGATACAGGTGTATGACTGAGCGGGCGCTGGGGTGCTCCGGATGTCCTGGTCTGCCTTGACTGGGTGGGTGTCTCAGGATACAGGTGTATGACTGAGCGGGCGCTGGGGTGCTCCGGATGTCCTGGTCTGCCTTGACTGGGTGGGTGTCTCAGGATACAGGTGCATGCCTGAGCGGGCGCTGGGGTGCTCCGGATGCCCTGGTCTGCCTTGACTGGGTGGGTGTCTCAGGATACAGGTGTATGACTGAGCGGGCGCTGGGGTGCTCCGGATGTCCTGGTCTGCCTTGACTGGGTGGGTGTCTCAGGATACAGGTGTATGACTGAGCGGGCGCTGGGGTGCTCCGGATGTCCTGGTCTGCCTTGACTGGGTGGGTGTCTCAGGATACAGGTGTATGACTGAGCGGGCGCTGGGGTGCTCCGGATGTCCTGGTCTGCCTTGACTGGGTGGGTGTCTCAGGATACAGGTGTATGACTGAGCGGGCGCTGGGGTGCTCTGGATGTCCTGGTCTGCCTTGACTGAGTGGGTGTCTCAGGATACAGGTGTATGACTGAGCAGGCGCTGGGGTGCTCCGGATGTCCTGGTCTGCCTTGACTGTGTGGGTGTCTCAGGATACAGGTGTATGACTGAGCGGGCGCTGGGGTGCTCCGGATGCCCTGGTCTGCCTTGACTGAGTGGGTGTCTCAGGATACAGGTGTATGACTGAGCGGGCGCTGGGGTGCTCCGGATGTCCTGGTCTGCCTTGACTGGGTGGGTGTCTCAGGATACAGGTGTATGACTGAGCGGGCGCTGGGGTGCTCCGGATGTCCTGGTCTGCCTTGACTGGGTGGGTGTCTCAGGATACAGGTGTATGACTGAGCGGGCGCTGGGGTGCTCTGGATGTCCTGGTCTGCCTTGACTGGGTGGGTGTCTCAGGATACAGGTGTATGACTGAGCGGGCGCTGGGGTGCTCCGGATGTCCTGGTCTGCCTTGACTGGGTGGGTGTCTCAGGATACAGGTGTATGCCTGAGCGGGCGCTGGGGTGCTCCGGATGTCCTGGTCTGCCTTGACTGAGTGGGTGTCTCTGGATACAGGTGTATGACTGAGCGGGCGCTGGGGTGCTCCGGATGTCCTGGTCTGCCTTGACTGGGTGGGTGTCTCAGGATACAGGTGCATGCCTGAGCGGGCGCTGGGGTGCTCCGGATGTCCTGGTCTGCCTTGACTGTGTGGGTGTCTCAGGATACAGGTGCATGCCTGAGCGGGCGCTGGGGTGCTCCGGATGTCCTGGTCTGCCTTGACTGTGTGGGTGTCTCAGGATACAGGTGCATGCCTGAGCGGGCGCTGGGGTGCTCCGGATGCCCTGGTCTGCCTTGACTGGGTGGGTGTCTCAGGATACAGGTGTATGACTGAGCGGGCGCTGGGGTGCTCCGGATGTCCTGGTCTGCCTTGACTGGGTGGGTGTCTCAGGATACAGGTGTATGACTGAGCGGGCGCTGGGGTGCTCCGGATGTCCTGGTCTGCCTTGACTGTGTGGGTGTCTCAGGATACAGGTGTATGACTGAGCGGGCGCTGGGGTGCTCTGGATGTCCTGGTCTGCCTTGACTGGGTGGGTGTCTCAGGATACAGGTGCATGCCTGAGCGGGCGCTGGGGTGCTCCGGATGTCCTGGTCTGCCTTGACTGTGTGGGTGTCTCAGGATACAGGTGCATGCCTGAGCGGGCGCTGGGGTGCTCCGGATGTCCTGGTCTGCCTTGACTGTGTGGGTGTCTCAGGATACAGGTGTATGACTGAGCGGGCGCTGGGGTGCTCTGGATGTCCTGGTCTGCCTTGACTGGGTGGGTGTCTCAGGATACAGGTGTATGACTGAGCGGGCGCTGGGGTGCTCCGGATGTCCTGGTCTGCCTTGACTGGGTGGGTGTCTCAGGATACAGGTGTATGCCTGAGCGGGCGCTGGGGTGCTCCGGATGTCCTGGTCTGCCTTGACTGAGTGGGTGTCTCTGGATACAGGTGTATGACTGAGCGGGCGCTGGGGTGCTCCGGATGTCCTGGTCTGCCTTGACTGGGTGGGTGTCTCAGGATACAGGTGCATGCCTGAGCGGGCGCTGGGGTGCTCCGGATGCCCTGGTCTGCCTTGACTGTGTGGGTGTCTCAGGATACAGGTGTATGACTGAGCGGGCGCTGGGGTGCTCCGGATGCCCTGGTCTGCCTTGACTGAGTGGGTGTCTCAGGATACAGGTGTATGACTGAGCGGGCGCTGGGGTGCTCCGGATGTCCTGGTCTGCATTGACTGGGTGGGTGTCTCAGGATACAGGTGTATGCCTGAGCGGGCGCTGGGGTGCTCCGGATGTCCTGGTCTGCCTTGACTGGGTGGGTGTCTCAGGATACAGGTGCATGCCTGAGCGGGCGCTGGGGTGCTCCGGATGTCCTGGTCTGCCTTGACTGTGTGGGTGTCTCAGGATACAGGTGCATGCCTGAGCGGGCGCTGGGGTGCTCCGGATGCCCTGGTCTGCCTTGACTGAGTGGGTGTCTCAGGATACAGGTGTATGACTGAGCGGGCGCTGGGGTGCTCCGGATGTCCTGGTCTGCATTGACTGGGTGGGTGTCTCAGGATACAGGTGTATGACTGAGCGGGCGCTGGGGTGCTCCGGATGTCCTGGTCTGCATTGACTGGGTGGGTGTCTCAGGATACAGGTGTATGACTGAGCGGGCGCTGGGGTGCTCCGGATGCTCTGGTCTGCCTTGACTGGGTGGGTGTCTCAGGATACAGGTGTATGACTGAGCGGGCGCTGGGGTGCTCTGGATGTCCTGGTCTGCATTGACTGGGTGGGTGTCTCAGGATACAGGTGTATGACTGAGCAGGCGCTGGGGTGCTCCGGATGTCCTGGTCTGCCTTGACTGAGTGGGTGTCTCAGGATACAGGTGTATGACTGAGCGGGCGCTGGGGTGCTCTGGATGTCCTGGTCTGCATTGACTGGGTGGGTGTCTCAGGATACAGGTGTATGACTGAGCGGGCGCTGGGGTGCTCTGGATGTCCTGGTCTGCATTGACTGGGTGGGTGTCTCAGGATACAGGTGTATGACTGAGCGGGCGCTGGGGTGCTCCGGATGCTCTGGTCTGCCTTGACTGGGTGGGTGTCTCAGGATACAGGTGTATGACTGAGCGGGCGCTGGGGTGCTCCGGATGTCCTGGTCTGCATTGACTGGGTGGGTGTCTCAGGATACAGGTGTATGACTGAGCGGGCGCTGGGGTGCTCCGGATGCTCTGGTCTGCCTTGACTGGGTGGGTGTCTCAGGATACAGGTGTATGACTGAGCGGGCGCTGGGGTGCTCTGGATGTCCTGGTCTGCATTGACTGGGTGGGTGTCTCAGGATACAGGTGTATGACTGAGCAGGCGCTGGGGTGCTCCGGATGTCCTGGTCTGCCTTGACTGAGTGGGTGTCTCAGGATACAGGTGTATGACTGAGCGGGCGCTGGGGTGCTCTGGATGTCCTGGTCTGCATTGACTGGGTGGGTGTCTCAGGATACAGGTGTATGACTGAGCGGGCGCTGGGGTGCTCCGGATGCCCTGGTCTGCCTTGACTGAGTGGGTGTCTCAGGATACAGGTGTATGACTGAGCGGGCGCTGGGGTGCTCCGGATGTCCTGGTCTGCATTGACTGGGTGGGTGTCTCAGGATACAGGTGTATGCCTGAGCGGGCGCTGGGGTGCTCCGGATGTCCTGGTCTGCCTTGACTGGGTGGGTGTCTCAGGATACAGGTGCATGCCTGAGCGGGCGCTGGGGTGCTCCGGATGTCCTGGTCTGCCTTGACTGTGTGGGTGTCTCAGGATACAGGTGCATGCCTGAGCGGGCGCTGGGGTGCTCCGGATGCCCTGGTCTGCCTTGACTGAGTGGGTGTCTCAGGATACAGGTGTATGACTGAGCGGGCGCTGGGGTGCTCCGGATGTCCTGGTCTGCATTGACTGGGTGGGTGTCTCAGGATACAGGTGTATGACTGAGCGGGCGCTGGGGTGCTCCGGATGTCCTGGTCTGCATTGACTGGGTGGGTGTCTCAGGATACAGGTGTATGACTGAGCGGGCGCTGGGGTGCTCCGGATGCTCTGGTCTGCCTTGACTGGGTGGGTGTCTCAGGATACAGGTGTATGACTGAGCGGGCGCTGGGGTGCTCCGGATGTCCTGGTCTGCATTGACTGGGTGGGTGTCTCAGGATACAGGTGTATGACTGAGCGGGCGCTGGGGTGCTCCGGATGTCCTGGTCTGCATTGACTGGGTGGGTGTCTCAGGATACAGGTGTATGACTGAGCGGGCGCTGGGGTGCTCCGGATGCCCTGGTCTGCCTTGACTGGGTGGGTGTCTCTGGATACAGGTGTATGACTGAGCGGGCGCTGGGGTGCTCTGGATGTCCTGGTCTGCCTTGACTGAGTGGGTGTCTCAGGATACAGGTGTATGACTGAGCAGGCGCTGGGGTGCTCCGGATGTCCTGGTCTGCCTTGACTGGGTGGGTGTCTCAGGATACAGGTGTATGACTGAGCGGGCGCTGGGGTGCTCCGGATGTCCTGGTCTGCCTTGACTGTGTGGGTGTCTCAGGATACAGGTGTATGACTGAGCGGGCGCTGGGGTGCTCCGGATGTCCTGGTCTGCCTTGACTGTGTGGGTGTCTCAGGATACAGGTGTATGACTGAGCGGGCGCTGGGGTGCTCCGGATGTCCTGGTCTGCCTTGACTGTGTGGGTGTCTCAGGATACAGGTGTATGACTGAGCGGGCGCTGGGGTGCTCCGGATGTCCTGGTCTGCCTTGACTGGGTGGGTGTCTCAGGATACAGGTGTATGACTGAGCTGGCGCTGGGGTGCTCCGGATGTCCTGGTCTGCCTTGACTGGGTGGGTGTCTCAGGATACAGGTGTATGACTGAGCGGGCACTGGGGTGCTCCGGATGTCCTGGTCTGCCTTGACTGGGTGGGTGTCTCAGGATACAGGTGCATGACTGAGCGGGCGCTGGGGTGCTCCGGATGCCCTGGTCTGCCTTGACTGGGTGGGTGTCTCTGGATACAGGTGCATGCCTGAGCGGGCGCTGGGGTGCTCCGGATGTCCTGGTCTGCCTTGACTGAGTGGGTGTCTCAGGATACAGGTGTATGCCTGAGCGGGCGCTGGGGTGCTCTGGATGTCCTGGTCTGCCTTGACTGAGTGGGTGTCTCAGGATACAGGTGTATGACTGAGCTGGCGCTGGGGTGCTCCGGATGCTCTGGTCTGCCTTGACTGAGTGGGTGTCTCAGGATACAGGTGTATGACTGAGCTGGCGCTGGGGTGCTCCGGATGCTCTGGTCTGCCTTGACTGAGTGGGTGTCTCAGGATACAGGTGTATGACTGAGCAGGCGCTGGGGTGCTCCGGATGTCCTGGTCTGCCTTGACTGAGTGGGTGTCTCAGGATACAGGTGTATGACTGAGCTGGCGCTGGGGTGCTCCGGATGCTCTGGTCTGCCTTGACTGAGTGGGTGTCTCAGGATACAGGTGTATGACTGAGCGGGCGCTGGGGTGCTCTGGATGTCCTGGTCTGCCTTGACTGGGTGGGTGTCTCAGGATACAGGTGTATGACTGAGCGGGCGCTGGGGTGCTCTGGATGTCCTGGTCTGCCTTGACTGTGTGGGTGTCTCAGGATACAGGTGTATGACTGAGCGGGCGCTGGGGTGCTCCGGATGACCTGGTCTGCCTTGACTGTGTGGGTGTCTCTGGATACAGGTGTATGACTGAGCGGGCGCTGGGGTGCTCTGGATGTCCTGGTCTGCCTTGACTGTGTGGGTGTCTCAGGATACAGGTGTATGACTGAGCGGGCGCTGGGGTGCTCTGGATGTCCTGGTCTGCCTTGACTGGGTGGGTGTCTCAGGATACAGGTGTATGACTGAGCGGGCGCTGGGGTGCTCCGGATGTCCTGGTCTGCCTTGACTGTGTGGGTGTCTCAGGATACAGGTGTATGACTGAGCGGGCGCTGGGGTGCTCCGGATGCTCTGGTCTGCCTTGACTGAGTGGGTGTCTCTGGATACAGGTGTATGACTGAGCGGGCGCTGGGGTGCTCCGGATGTCCTGGTCTGCCTTGACTGGGTGGGTGTCTCAGGATACAGGTGTATGACTGAGCGGGCGCTGGGGTGCTCCGGATGCCCTGGTCTGCCTTGACTGGGTGGGTGTCTCAGGATACAGGTGTATGACTGAGCGGGCGCTGGGGTGCTCCGGATGTCCTGGTCTGCCTTGACTGGGTGGGTGTCTCAGGATACAGGTGTATGACTGAGCGGGCGCTGGGGTGCTCCGGATGTCCTGGTCTGCCTTGACTGGGTGGGTGTCTCAGGATACAGGTGTATGACTGAGCGGGCGCTGGGGTGCTCCGGATGCTCTGGTCTGCCTTGACTGAGTGGGTGTCTCAGGATACAGGTGTATGACTGAGCGGGCGCTGGGGTGCTCCGGATGTCCTGGTCTGCCTTGACTGGGTGGGTGTCTCAGGATACAGGTGTATGACTGAGCGGGCGCTGGGGTGCTCCGGATGTCCTGGTCTGCCTTGACTGGGTGGGTGTCTCAGGATACAGGTGTATGACTGAGCGGGCGCTGGGGTGCTCCGGATGCCCTGGTCTGCCTTGACTGGGTGGGTATCTCTGGATACAGGTGTATGACTGAGCGGGCGCTGGGGTGCTCCGGATGCCCTGGTCTGCCTTGACTGAGTGGGTGTCTCAGGATACAGGTGTATGACTGAGCGGGCGCTGGGGTGCTCTGGATGTCCTAGTCTGCCTTGAGTGAGTGGGTGTCTCTGGATACAGGTGCATGCCTGAGCGGGCGCTGGGGTGCTCCGGATGTCCTGGCCTGCCTTGACTGAGTGGGTGTCTCAGGATACAGGTGTATGACTGAGCGGGCGCTGGGGTGCTCCGGATGTCCTGGTCTGCCTTGACTGGGTGGGTGTCTCAGGATACAGGTGTATGACTGAGCGGGCGCTGGGGTGCTCCGGATGTCCTGCTCTGCCTTGACTGGGTGGGTGTCTCTGGATACAGGTGTATGACTGAGCGGGCGCTGGGGTGCTCCGGATGTCCTGGTCTGCCTTGACTGGGTGGGTGTCTCAGGATACAGGTGTATGACTGAGCGGGCGCTGGGGTGCTCCGGATGTCCTGGTCTGCCTTGACTGGGTGGGTGTCTCAGGATACAGGTGTATGACTGAGCGGGCGCTGGGGTGCTCCGGATGTCCTGCTCTGCCTTGACTGGGTGGGTGTCTCTGGATACAGGTGTATGACTGAGCGGGCGCTGGGGTGCTCCGGATGTCCTGGTCTGCCTTGACTGGGTGGGTGTCTCAGGATACAGGTGTATGACTGAGCGGGCGCTGGGGTGCTCCGGATGCCCTGGTCTGCCTTGACTGGGTGGGTATCTCTGGATACAGGTGTATGACTGAGCGGGCGCTGGGGTGCTCCGGATGCCCTGGTCTGCCTTGACTGAGTGGGTGTCTCAGGATACAGGTGTATGACTGAGCGGGCGCTGGGGTGCTCTGGATGTCCTAGTCTGCCTTGAGTGAGTGGGTGTCTCTGGATACAGGTGCATGCCTGAGCGGGCGCTGGGGTGCTCCGGATGTCCTGGCCTGCCTTGACTGAGTGGGTGTCTCAGGATACAGGTGTATGACTGAGCGGGCGCTGGGGTGCTCCGGATGTCCTGGTCTGCCTTGACTGGGTGGGTGTCTCAGGATACAGGTGTATGACTGAGCGGGCGCTGGGGTGCTCCGGATGTCCTGCTCTGCCTTGACTGGGTGGGTGTCTCTGGATACAGGTGTATGACTGAGCGGGCGCTGGGGTGCTCCGGATGTCCTGGTCTGCCTTGACTGAGTGGGTGTCTCTGGATACAGGTGTATGACTGAGCGGGCGCTGGGGTGCTCCGGATGTCCTGGTCTGCCTTGACTGGGTGGGTGTCTCAGGATACAGGTGCATGCCTGAGCGGGCGCTGGGGTGCTCCGGATGTCCTGGTCTGCCTTGACTGGGTGGGTGTCTCAGGATACAGGTGTATGACTGAGCGGGCGCTGGGGTGCTCCGGATGCCCTGGTCTGCCTTGACTGGGTGGGTGTCTCAGGATACAGGTGTATGACTGAGCGGGCGCTGGGGTGCTCCGGATGCCCTGGTCTGCCTTGACTGGGTGGGTGTCTCAGGATACAGGTGTATGACTGAGCGGGCGCTGGGGTGCTCCGGATGTCCTGGCCTGCCTTGACTGGGTGGGTGTCTCAGGATACAGGTGTATGACTGAGCGGGCGCTGGGGTGCTCCGGATGTCCTGGTCTGCCTTGACTGGGTGGGTGTCTCAGGATACAGGTGTATGACTGAGCGGGCGCTGGGGTGCTCCGGATGTCCTGGTCTGCCTTGACTGGGTGGGTGTCTCAGGATACAGGTGTATGACTGAGCGGGCGCTGGGGTGCTCCGGATGTCCTGGCCTGCCTTGACTGGGTGGGTGTCTCAGGATACAGGTGTATGACTGAGCGGGCGCTGGGGTGCTCCGGATGTCCTGGTCTGCCTTGACTGAGTGGGTGTCTCAGGATACAGGTGTATGACTGAGCGGGCGCTGGGGTGCTCCGGATGTCCTGGTCTGCCTTGACTGAGTGGGTGTCTCTGGATACAGGTGCATGCCTGAGCGGGCGCTGGGGTGCTCCGGATGTCCTGGTCTGCCTTGACTGTGTGGGTGTCTCAGGATACAGGTGCATGCCTGAGCGGGCGCTGGGGTGCTCCGGATGTCCTGGTCTGCCTTAACTGGGTGGGTGTCTCAGGATACAGGTGTATGACTGAGCGGGCGCTGGGGTGCTCCGGATGCCCTGGTCTGCCTTGAGTGAGTGGGTGTCTCAGGATACAGGTGTATGACTGAGCGGGCGCTGGGGTGCTCCGGATGTCCTGGCCTGCCTTGACTGGGTGGGTGTCTCAGGATACAGGTGTATGACTGAGCGGGCGCTGGGGTGCTCCGGATGTCCTGGTCTGCCTTGACTGGGTGGGTGTCTCAGGATACAGGTGTATGACTGAGCGGGCGCTGGGGTGCTCCGGATGTCCTGGTCTGCCTTGACTGTGTGGGTGTCTCAGGATACAGGTGTATGACTGAGCGGGCGCTGGGCTGCTCCGGATGTCCTGGTCTGCCTTGACTGTGTGGGTGTCTCTGGATACAGGTGTATGACTGAGCGGGCGCTGGGGTGCTCTGGATGTCCTGGTCTGCCTTGACTGAGTGGGTGTCTCAGGATACAGGTGTATGACTGAGCGGGCGCTGGGGTGCTCCGGATGCTCTGGTCTGCCTTGACTGAGTGGGTGTCTCAGGATACAGGTGTATGACTGAGCGGGCGCTGGGGTGCTCCGGATGTCCTGGTCTGCCTTGACTGGGTGGGTGTCTCAGGATACAGGTGTATGACTGAGCGGGCGCTGGGATGCTCCGGATGTCCTGGTCTGCCTTGACTGGGTGGGTGTCTCAGGATACAGGTGTATGCCTGAGCGGGCGCTGGGGTGCTCCGGATGTCCTGGTCTGCCTTGACTGTGTGGGTGTCTCAGGATACAGGTGTATGACTGAGCTGGCGCTGGGGTGCTCCGGATGTCCTGGTCTGCCTTGACTGGGTGGGTGTCTCAGGATACAGGTGCATGCCTGAGCGGGCGCTGGGGTGCTCCGGATGTCCTGGTCTGCCTTGACTGGGTGGGTGTCTCAGGATACAGGTGTATGACTGAGCGGGCGCTGGGGTGCTCCGGATGTCCTGGTCTGCCTTGACTGGGTGGGTGTCTCAGGATACAGGTGCATGCCTGAGCGGGCGCTGGGGTGCTCCGGATGTCCTGGTCTGCCTTGACTGAGTGGGTGTCTCAGGATACAGGTGTATGACTGAGCTGGCGCTGGGGTGCTCCGGATGTCCTGGTCTGCCTTGACTGGGTGGGTGTCTCAGGATACAGGTGTATGACTGAGCGGGCGCTGGGGTGCTCCGGATGTCCTGGTCTGCCTTGACTGAGTGGGTGTCTCAGGATACAGGTGTATGACTGAGCGGGCGCTGGGGTGCTCCGGATGCCCTGGTCTGCCTTGACTGAGTGGGTGTCTCAGGATACAGGTGTATGACTGAGCGGGCGCTGGGGTGCTCCGGATGCCCTGGTCTGCATTGACTGAGTGGGTGTCTCAGGATACAGGTGTATGACTGAGCGGGCGCTGGGGTGCTCCGGATGTCCTGGTCTGCCTTGACTGGGTGGGTGTCTCAGGATACAGGTGTATGACTGAGCTGGCGCTGGGGTGCTCCGGATGTCCTGGTCTGCCTTGACTGGGTGGGTGTCTCAGGATACAGGTGCATGCCTGAGCGGGCGCTGGGGTGCTCCGGATGTCCTGGTCTGCCTTGACTGGGTGGGTGTCTCAGGATACAGGTGTATGACTGAGCGGGCGCTGGGGTGCTCTGGATGTCCTGGTCTGCCTTGACTGGGTGGGTGTCTCAGGATACAGGTGTATGACTGAGCGGGCGCTGGGGTGCTCCGGATGTCCTGGTCTGCCTTGACTGTGTGGGTGTCTCAGGATACAGGTGTATGACTGAGCGGGCGCTGGGGTGCTCCGGATGCCCTGGTCTGCCTTGACTGAGTGGGTGTCTCTGGATACAGGTGTATGACTGAGCGGGCGCTGGGGTGCTCCGGATGTCCTGGTCTGCCTTGACTGGGTGGGTGTCTCAGGATACAGGTGTATGACTGAGCGGGCGCTGGGGTGCTCCGGATGTCCTGGTCTGCCTTGACTGTGTGGGTGTCTCAGGATACAGGTGTATGACTGAGCGGGCGCTGGGGTGCTCCGGATGTCCTGGTCTGCCTTGACTGTGTGGGTGTCTCAGGATACAGGTGTATGACTGAGCGGGCGCTGGGGTGCTCTGGATGTCCTGGTCTGCCTTGACTGGGTGGGTGTCTCAGGATACAGGTGTATGACTGAGCGGGCGCTGGGGTGCTCTGGATGTCCTGGTCTGCCTTGACTGGGTGGGTGTCTCAGGATACAGGTGTATGACTGAGCGGGCGCTGGGGTGCTCCGGATGCCCTGGTCTGCCTTGACTGAGTGGGTGTCTCAGGATACAGGTGTATGACTGAGCGGGCGCTGGGGTGCTCCGGATGTCCTGGTCTGCCTTGACTGGGTGGGTGTCTCAGGATACAGGTGTATGACTGAGCTGGCGCTGGGGTGCTCCGGATGTCCTGGTCTGCCTTGACTGGGTGGGTGTCTCAGGATACAGGTGCATGCCTGAGCGGGCGCTGGGGTGCTCCGGATGTCCTGGTCTGCCTTGACTGGGTGGGTGTCTCAGGATACAGGTGTATGACTGAGCGGGCACTGGGGTACTCCGGATGTCCTGGTCTGCCTTGACTGGGTGGGTGTCTCTGGATACAGGTGTATGACTGAGCGGGCGCTGGGGTGCTCCGGATGTCCTGGTCTGCCTTGACTGTGTGGGTGTCTCAGGATACAGGTGTATGACTGAGCAGGCGCTGGGGTGCTCCGGATGTCCTGGTCTGCCTTGACTGGGTGGGTGTCTCAGGATACAGGTGCATGACTGAGCGGGCGCTGGGGTGCTCCGGATGTCCTGGTCTGCCTTGACTGTGTGGGTGTCTCAGGATACAGGTGTATGACTGAGCAGGCGCTGGGGTGCTCCGGATGTCCTGGTCTGCCTTGACTGGGTGGGTGTCTCAGGATACAGGTGTATGACTGAGCGGGCGCTGGGGTGCTCCGGATGTCCTGGTCTGCCTTGACTGTGTGGGTGTCTCTGGATACAGGTGTATGACTGAGCGGGCGCTGGGGTGCTCCGGATGTCCTGGTCTGCCTTGACTGTGTGGGTGTCTCAGGATACAGGTGTATGACTGAGCAGGCGCTGGGGTGCTCCGGATGTCCTGGTCTGCCTTGACTGTGTGGGTGTCTCAGGATACAGGTGTATGACTGAGCGGGCGCTGGGGTGCTCCGGATGTCCTGGTCTGCCTTGACTGTGTGGGTGTCTCTGGATACAGGTGTATGACTGAGCGGGCGCTGGGGTGCTCCGGATGTCCTGGTCTGCCTTGACTGTGTGGGTGTCTCAGGATACAGGTGTATGACTGAGCAGGCGCTGGGGTGCTCCGGATGTCCTGGTCTGCCTTGACTGGGTGGGTGTCTCAGGATACAGGTGTATGACTGAGCGGGCGCTGGGGTGCTCCGGATGTCCTGGTCTGCCTTGACTGGGTGGGTGTCTCAGGATACAGGTGTATGACTGAGCGGGCGCTGGGGTGCTCCGGATGTCCTGGTCTGCCTTGACTGTGTGGGTGTCTCTGGATACAGGTGTATGACTGAGCGGGCGCTGGGGTGCTCCGGATGTCCTGGTCTGCCTTGACTGTGTGGGTGTCTCAGGATACAGGTGTATGACTGAGCAGGCGCTGGGGTGCTCCGGATGTCCTGGTCTGCCTTGACTGTGTGGGTGTCTCAGGATACAGGTGTATGACTGAGCGGGCGCTGGGGTGCTCCGGATGTCCTGGTCTGCCTTGACTGGGTGGGTGTCTCAGGATACAGGTGTATGACTGAGCAGGCGCTGGGGTGCTCCGGATGTCCTGGTCTGCCTTGACTGGGTGGGTGTCTCTGGATACAGGTGTATGACTGAGCGGGCGCTGGGGTGCTCTGGATGTCCTGGTCTGCCTTGACTGTGTGGGTGTCTCAGGATACAGGTGTATGACTGAGCGGGCGCTGGGGTGCTCCGGATGCCCTGGTCTGCCTTGACTGTGTGGGTGTCACAGGATACAGGTGTATGACTGAGCGGGCGCTGGGGTGCTCCGGATGCCCTGGTCTGCATTGACTGAGTGGGTGTCTCAGGATACTGGTGTATGACTGAGCGGGCGCTGGGGTGCTCCGGATGTCCTGGTCTGCCTTGACTGGGTGGGTGTCTCTGGATACAGGTGCATGCCTGAGCAGGCGCTGGGGTGCTCCGGATGTCCTGGTCTGCCTTGACTGGGTGGGTGTCTCTGGATACAGGTGCATGCCTGAGCAGGCGCTGGGGTGCTCCGGATGTCCTGGTCTGCCTTGACTGGGTGGGTGTCTCAGAATACAGGTGTATGACTGAGCGGGCGCTGGGGTGCTCCGGATGCTCTGGTCTGCCTTGACTGAGTGGGTGTCTCAGGATACAGGTGTATGACTGAGCGGGCGCTGGGGTGCTCCGGATGTCCTGGTCTGCCTTGAGTGAGTGGGTGTCTCTGGATACAGGTGCATGCCTGAGCGGGCGCTGGGGTGCTCCGGATGTCCTGGTCTGCCTTGACTGGGTGGGTGTCTCAAGATACAGGTGTATGACTGAGCGGGCGCTGGGGTGCTCCGGATGTCCTGGTCTGCCTTGACTGTGTGGGTGTCTCAGGATACAGGTGTATGACTGAGCGGGCGCTGGGGTGCTCCGGATGTCCTGGTCTGCCTTGACTGGGTGGGTGTCTCAGAATACAGGTGTATGACTGAGCGGGCGCTGGGGTGCTCCGGATGCTCTGGTCTGCCTTGACTGAGTGGGTGTCTCAGGATACAGGTGTATGACTGAGCGGGCGCTGGGGTGCTCCGGATGTCCTGGTCTGCCTTGAGTGAGTGGGTGTCTCTGGATACAGGTGCATGCCTGAGCGGGCGCTGGGGTGCTCCGGATGTCCTGGTCTGCCTTGACTGGGTGGGTGTCTCAAGATACAGGTGTATGACTGAGCGGGCGCTGGGGTGCTCCGGATGTCCTGGTCTGCCTTGACTGTGTGGGTGTCTCAGGATACAGGTGTATGACTGAGCGGGCGCTGGGGTGCTCCGGATGCCCTGGTCTGCCTTGACTGGGTGGGTGTCTCAGGATACAGGTGTATGACTGAGCGGGCGCTGGGGTGCTCCGGATGTCCTGGTCTGCCTTGACTGGGTGGGTGTCTCAGGATACAGGTGTATGACTGAGCGGGCGCTGGGGTGCTCCGGATGCCCTGGTCTGCCTTGACTGAGTGGGTGTCTCAGGATACAGGTGTATGACTGAGCGGGCGCTGGGGTGCTCCGGATGTCCTGGTCTGCCTTGACTGGGTGGGTGTCTCAGGATACAGGTGTATGACTGAGCGGGCGCTGGGGTGCTCCGGATGCCCTGGTCTGCCTTGACTGGGTGGGTGTCTCAGGATACAGGTGTATGACTGAGCGGGCGCTGGGGTGCTCCGGATGTCCTGGTCTGCCTTGACTGAGTGGGTGTCTCAGGATACAGGTGTATGACTGAGCGGGCGCTGGGGTGCTCCGGATGCCCTGGTCTGCCTTGACTGTGTGGGTGTCTCAGGATACAGGTGTATGACTGAGCGGGCGCTGGGGTGCTCCGGATGTCCTGGTCTGCCTTGACTGGGTGGGTGTCTCAGGATACAGGTGTATGACTGAGCGGGCGCTGGGGTGCTCCGGATGCCCTGGTCTGCCTTGACTGGGTGGGTGTCTCAGGATACAGGTGTATGACTGAGCGGGCGCTGGGGTGCTCCGGATGTCCTGGTCTGCCTTGACTGTGTGGGTGTCTCAGGATACAGGTGTATGACTGAGCGGGCGCTGGGGTGCTCCGGATGTCCTGGTCTGCCTTGACTGGGTGGGTGTCTCAGGATACAGGTGTATGACTGAGCAGGCGCTGGGGGGCTCCGGATGTCCTGGTCTGCCTTGACTGGGTGGGTGTCTCAGGATACAGGTGTATGACTGAGCGGGCGCTGGGGTGCTCCGGATGTCCTGGTCTGCCTTGAGTGAGTGGGTGTCTCAGGATACAGGTGTATGACTGAGCGGGCGCTGGGGTGCTCCGGATGTCCTGGTCTGCCTTGACTGGGTGGGTGTCTCAGGATACAGGTGTATGACTGAGCGGGCGCTGGGGTGCTCTGGATGTCCTGGTCTGCCTTGACTGAGTGGGTGTCTCTGGATACAGGTGTATGACTGAGCGGGCGCTGGGGTGCTCCGGATGCCCTGGTCTGCCTTGACTGGGTGGGTGTCTCAGGATACAGGTGTATGACTGAGCGGGCGCTGGGGTGCTCTGGATGTCCTGGTCTGCCTTGACTGAGTGGGTGTCTCTGGATACAGGTGTATGACTGAGCGGGCGCTGGGGTGCTCCGGATGCCCTGGTCTGCCTTGACTGGGTGGGTGTCTCAGGATACAGGTGTATGACTGAGCGGGCGCTGGGGTGCTCCGGATGTCCTGGTCTGCCTGGACTGGGTGGGTGTCTCAGGATACAGGTGTATGACTGAGCGGGCGCTGGGGTGCTCCGGATGTCCTGGTCTGCCTTGACTGGGTGGGTGTCTCAGGATACAGGTGTATGACTGAGCGGGCGCTGGGGTGCTCCGGATGTCCTGGTCTGCCTTGACTGGGTGGGTGTCTCAGGATACAGGTGTATGACTGAGCGGGCGCTGGGGTGCTCCGGATGCCCTGGTCTGCCTTGACTGGGTGGGTGTCTCAGGATACAGGTGTATGACTGAGCGGGCGCTGGGGTGCTCCGGATGTCCTGGTCTGCCTTGACTGTGTGGGTGTCTCTGGATACAGGTGCATGCCTGAGCGGGCGCTGGGGTGCTCCGGATGCTCTGGTCTGCCTTGACTGAGTGGGTGTCTCAGGATACAGGTGTATGACTGAGCGGGCGCTGGGGTGCTCCGGATGTCCTGGTCTGCCTTGACTGGGTGGGTGTCTCTGGATACAGGTGCATGCCTGAGCGGGCGCTGGGGTGCTCCGGATGTCCTGGTCTGCCTTGACTGGGTGGGTGTCTCAGGATACAGGTGTATGACTGAGCGGGCGCTGGGGTGCTCCGGATGTCCTGGTCTGCCTTGACTGTGTGGGTGTCTCTGGATACAGGTGCATGCCTGAGCGGGCGCTGGGGTGCTCCGGATGCTCTGGTCTGCCTTGACTGAGTGGGTGTCTCAGGATACAGGTGTATGACTGAGCGGGCGCTGGGGTGCTCCGGATGTCCTGGTCTGCCTTGACTGGGTGGGTGTCTCAGGATACAGGTGTATGACTGAGCGGGCGCTGGGGTGCTCCGGATGCCCTGGTCTGCCTTGACTGTGTGGGTGTCTCAGGATACAGGTGCATGCCTGAGCGGGCGCTGGGGTGCTCCGGATGCCCTGGTCTGCCTTGACTGGGTGGGTGTCTCAGGATACAGGTGTATGACTGAGCGGGCGCTGGGGTGCTCCGGATGTCCTGGTCTGCCTTGACTGTGTGGGTGTCTCAGGATACAGGTGTATGACTGAGCGGGCGCTGGGGTGCTCCGGATGCCCTGGTCTGCCTCGACTGTGTGGGTGTCTCAGGATACAGGTGTATGACTGAGCGGGCGCTGGGGTGCTCCGGATGTCCTGGTCTGCCTTGACTGGGTGGGTGTCTCAGGATACAGGTGTATGACTGAGCGGGCGCTGGGGTGCTCCGGATGTCCTGGTCTGCCTTGACTGAGTGGGTGTCTCAGGATACAGGTGTATGACTGAGCGGGCGCTGGGGTGCTCTGGATGTCCTGGTCTGCCTTGACTGGGTGGGTGTCTCTGGATACAGGTGTATGACTGAGCGGGCGCTGGGGTGCTCCGGATGTCCTGGTCTGCCTTGACTGTGTGGGTGTCTCAGGATACAGGTGTATGACTGAGCGGGCGCTGGGGTGCTCCGGATGCCCTGGTCTGCCTTGACTGAGTGGGTGTCTCAGGATACAGGTGTATGACTGAGCGGGCGCTGGGGTGCTCCGGATGTCCTGGTCTGCCTTGACTGGGTGGGTGTCTCAGGATACAGGTGTATGACTGAGCGGGCGCTGGGGTGCTCCGGATGTCCTGGTCTGCCTTGACTGTGTGGGTGTCTCAGGATACAGGTGTATGACTGAGCGGGCGCTGGGGTGCTCCGGATGCCCTGGTCTGCCTTGACTGAGTGGGTGTCTCTGGATACAGGTGTATGACTGAGCGGGCGCTGGGGTGCTCCGGATGTCCTGGTCTGCCTTGACTGGGTGGGTGTCACAGGATACAGGTGTATGACTGAGCAGGCGCTGGGGTGCTCCGGATGTCCTGGTCTGCCTTGACTGGGTGGGTGTCTCAGGATACAGGTGTATGACTGAGCGGGCGCTGGGGTGCTCCGGATGTCCTGGTCTGCCTTGACTGGGTGGGTGTCTCAGGATACAGGTGTATGACTGAGCGGGCGCTGGGGTGCTCCGGATGTCCTGGTCTGCCTTGACTGAGTGGGTGTCTCAGGATACAGGTGTATGACTGAGCGGGCGCTGGGGTGCTCCGGATGTCCTGGTCTGCCTTGACTGGGTGGGTGTCTCAGGATACAGGTGTATGACTGAGCGGGCGCTGGGGTGCTCCGGATGCCCTGGTCTGCCTTGACTGTGTGGGTGTCTCTGGATACAGGTGCATGCCTGAGCGGGCGCTGGGGTGCTCCGGATGTCCTGGTCTGCCTTGACTGGGTGGGTGTCTCAGGATACAGGTGTATGACTGAGCGGGCGCTGGGGTGCTCCGGATGTCCTGGTCTGCCTTGACTGGGTGGGTGTCTCAGGATACAGGTGTATGACTGAGCGGGCGCTGGGGTGCTCCGGATGCCCTGGTCTGCCTTGACTGTGTGGGTGTCTCAGGATACAGGTGTATGACTGAGCGGGCACTGGGGTGCTCCGGATGCCCTGGTCTGCCTTGACTGTGTGGGTGTCTCTGGATACAGGTGAATGACTGAGCGGGCGCTGGGGTGCTCCGGATGCCCTGGTCTGCCTTGACTGTGTGGGTGTCTCTGGATACAGGTGCATGCCTGAGCGGGCGCTGGGGTGCTCCGGATGTCCTGGTCTGCCTTGACTGGGTGGGTGTCTCAGGATACAGGTGTATGACTGAGCGGGCGCTGGGGTGCTCCGGATGTCCTGGTCTGCCTTGACTGGGTGGGTGTCTCAGGATACAGGTGTATGACTGAGCGGGCGCTGGGGTGCTCCGGATGCCCTGGTCTGCCTTGACTGTGTGGGTGTCTCAGGATACAGGTGTATGACTGAGCGGGCACTGGGGTGCTCCGGATGTCCTGGTCTGCCTGGACTGGGTGGGTGTCTCAGGATACAGGTGTATGACTGAGCGGGCGCTGGGGTGCTCCGGATGCCCTGGTCTGCCTTGACTGTGTGGGTGTCTCAGGATACAGGTGTATGACTGAGCGGGCACTGGGGTGCTCCGGATGTCCTGGTCTGCCTGGACTGGGTGGGTGTCTCAGGATACAGGTGTATGACTGAGCGGGCGCTGGGGTGCTCCGGATGTCCTGGTCTGCCTTGACTGGGTGGGTGTCTCAGGATACAGGTGTATGACTGAGCGGGCGCTGGGGTGCTCTGGATGTCCTGGTCTGCCTTGACTGGGTGGGTGTCTCTGGATACAGGTGTATGACTGAGCGGGCGCTGGGGTGCTCCGGATGTCCTGGTCTGCCTTGACTGGGTGGGTGTCTCAGGATACAGGTGTATGACTGAGCGGGCGCTGGGGTGCTCCGGATGCCCTGGTCTGCCTTGACTGAGTGGGTGTCTCAGGATACAGGTGTATGACTGAGCGGGCGCTGGGGTGCTCCGGATGTCCTGGTCTGCCTTGACTGGGTGGGTGTCTCTGGATACAGGTGTATGACTGAGCGGGCGCTGGGGTGCTCCGGATGTCCTGGTCTGCCTTGACTGGGTGGGTGTCTCAGGATACAGGTGCATGCCTGAGCGGGCGCTGGGGTGCTCCGGATGTCCTGGTCTGCCTTGACTGGGTGGGTGTCTCAGGATACAGGTGCATGCCTGAGCGGGCGCTGGGGTGCTCCGGATGTCCTGGTCTGCCTTGACTGGGTGGGTGTCTCAGGATACAGGTGTATGACTGAGCGGGCGCTGGGGTGCTCCGGATGTCCTGGTCTGCCTTGACTGGGTGGGTGTCTCAGGATACAGGTGCATGCCTGAGCGGGCGCTGGGGTGCTCCGGATGTCCAGGTCTGCCTTGAGTGAGTGGGTGTCTCAGGATACAGGTGTATGACTGAGCGGGCGCTGGGGTGCTCCGGATGTCCTGGTCTGCCTTGACTGTGTGGGTGTCTCAGGATACAGGTGTATGACTGAGCGGGCGCTGGGGTGCTCCGGATGCCCTGGTCTGCCTTGACTGGGTGGGTGTCTCAGGATACAGGTGTATGACTGAGCGGGCGCTGGGGTGCTCTGGATGTCCTGGTCTGCCTTGAGTGAGTGGGTGTCTCTGGATACAGGTGCATGCCTGAGCGGGCGCTGGGGTGCTCCGGATGTCCTGGTCTGCCTTGACTGGGTGGGTGTCTCAGGATACAGGTGTATGACTGAGCGGGCGCTGGGGTGCTCCGGATGTCCTGGTCTGCCTTGACTGGGTGGGTGTCTCAGGATACAGGTGTATGACTGAGCGGGCGCTGGGGTGCTCCGGATGCCCTGGTCTGCCTTGACTGGGTGGGTGTCTCAGGATACAGGTGTATGACTGAGCGGGCGCTGGGGTGCTCTGGATGTCCTGGTCTGCCTTGACTGTGTGGGTGTCTCAGGATACAGGTGTATGACTGAGCGGGCGCTGGGGTGCTCTGGATGTCCTGGTCTGCCTTGACTGAGTGGGTGTCTCAGGATACAGGTGTATGACTGAGCGGGCGCTGGGGTGCTCCGGATGCCCTGGTCTGCCTTGACTGAGTGGGTGTCTCAGGATACAGGTGTATGACTGAGCGGGCGCTGGGGTGCTCCGGATGTCCTGGTCTGCCTTGACTGTGTGGGTGTCTCAGGATACAGGTGTATGACTGAGCGGGCGCTGGGGTGCTCTGGATGTCCTGGTCTGCCTTGACTGTGTGGGTGTCTCAGGATACAGGTGTATGACTGAGCGGGCGCTGGGGTGCTCCGGATGTCCTGGTCTGCCTTGACTGTGTGGGTGTCTCAGGATACAGGTGTATGACTGAGCGGGCGCTGGGGTGCTCCGGATGTCCTGGTCTGCCTTGACTGGGTGGGTGTCTCAGGATACAGGTGTATGACTGAGCGGGCGCTGGGGTGCTCCGGATGTCCTGGTCTGCCTTGACTGGGTGGGTGTCTCAGGATACAGGTGTATGACTGAGCGGGCGCTGGGGTGCTCCGGATGTCCTGGTCTGCCTTGACTGGGTGGGTGTCTCAGGATACAGGTGTATGACTGAGCGGGCGCTGGGGTGCTCTGGATGTCCTGGTCTGCCTTGACTGAGTGGGTGTCTCTGGATACAGGTGCATGCCTGAGCGGGCGCTGGGGTGCTCCGGATGTCCTGGTCTGCCTTGACTGGGTGGGTGTCTCAGGATACAGGTGTATGACTGAGCGGGCGCTGGGGTGCTCCGGATGTCCTGGTCTGCCTTGACTGGGTGGGTGTCTCAGGATACAGGTGTATGACTGAGCGGGCGCTGGGGTGCTCTGGATGTCCTGGTCTGCCTTGACTGAGTGGGTGTCTCAGGATACAGGTGCATGCCTGAGCGGGCGCTGGGGTGCTCCGGATGTCCTGGTCTGCCTTGACTGGGTGGGTGTCTCAGGATACAGGTGTATGACTGAGCGGGCGCTGGGGTGCTCTGGATGTCCTGGTCTGCCTTGACTGAGTGGGTGTCTCTGGATACAGGTGTATGACTGAGCGGGCGCTGGGGTGCTCCGGATGTCCTGGTCTGCCTTGACTGAGTGGGTGTCTCTGGATACAGGTGCATGCCTGAGCGGGCGCTGGGGTGCTCCGGATGTCCTGGTCTGCCTTGACTGGGTGGGTGTCTCAGGATACAGGTGTATGACTGAGCGGGCGCTGGGGTGCTCCGGATGTCCTGGTCTGCCTTGACTGTGTGGGTGTCTCTGGATACAGGTGTATGACTGAGCGGGCGCTGGGGTGCTCCGGATGTCCTGGTCTGCCTTGACTGGGTGGGTGTCTCAGGATACAGGTGTATGACTGAGCGGGCGCTGGGGTGCTCCGGATGCCCTGGTCTGCCTTGACTGGGTGGGTGTCTCAGGATACAGGTGTATGACTGAGCGGGCGCTGGGGTGCTCCGGATGCCCTGGTCTGCATTGACTGTGTGGGTGTCTCAGGATACAGGTGTATGACTGAGCGGGCGCTGGGGTGCTCCGGATGTCCTGGTCTGCCTTGACTGGGTGGGTGTCTCAGGATACAGGTGTATGACTGAGCGGGCGCTGGGGTGCTCCGGATGTCCTGGTCTGCCTTGACTGGGTGGGTGTCTCAGGATACAGGTGTATGACTGAGCGGGCGCTGGGGTGCTCCGGATGTCCTGGTCTGCCTTGACTGGGTGGGTGTCTCAGGATACAGGTGTATGACTGAGCGGGCGCTGGGGTGCTCCGGATGTCCTGGTCTGCCTTGACTGTGTGGGTGTCTCAGGATACAGGTGTATGACTGAGCGGGCGCTGGGGTGCTCCGGATGTCCTGGTCTGCCTTGACTGGGTGGGTGTCTCAGGATACAGGTGTATGACTGAGCGGGCGCTGGGGTGCTCCGGATGTCCTGGTCTGCCTTGACTGTGTGGGTGTCTCAGGATACAGGTGTATGACTGAGCGGGCGCTGGGGTGCTCCGGACGCCCTGGTCTGCCTTGACTGAGTGGGTGTCTCTGGATACAGGTGTATGACTGAGCGGGCGCTGGGGTGCTCCGGATGTCCTGGTCTGCCTTGACTGTGTGGGTGTCTCAGGATACAGGTGTATGACTGAGCGGGCGCTGGGGTGCTCCGGATGTCCTGGTCTGCCTTGACTGGGTGGGTGTCTCAGGATACAGGTGTATGACTGAGCGGGCGCTGGGGTGCTCCGGATGCCCTGGTCTGCCTTGACTGTGTGGGTGTCTCAGGATACAGGTGTATGACTGAGCGGGCGCTGGGGTGCTCCGGATGTCCTGGTCTGCCTTGACTGGGTGGGTGTCTCTGGATACAGGTGTATGACTGAGCGGGCGCTGGGGTGCTCCGGATGTCCTGGTCTGCCTTGACTGAGTGGGTGTCTCAGGATACAGGTGTATGACTGAGCGGGCGCTGGGGTGCTCCGGATGTCCTGGTCTGCCTTGACTGGGTGGGTGTCTCAGGATACAGGTGTATGACTGAGCGGGCGCTGGGGTGCTCCGGATGTCCTGGTCTGCCTTGACTGTGTGGGTGTCTCAGGATACAGGTGTATGACTGAGCGGGCGCTGGGGTGCTCCGGATGTCCTGGTCTGCCTTGACTGGGTGGGTGTCTCAGGATACAGGTGTATGCCTGAGCGGGCGCTGGGGTGCTCCGGATGTCCTGGTCTGCCTTGACTGGGTGGGTGTCTCAGGATACAGGTGTATGCCTGAGCGGGCGCTGGGGTGCTCCGGATGTCCTGGTCTGCCTTGACTGGGTGGGTGTCTCAGGATACAGGTGTATGCCTGAGCGGGCGCTGGGGTGCTCCGGATGTCCTGGTCTGCCTTGACTGAGTGGGTGTCTCAGGATACAGGTGTATGACTGAGCGGGCGCTGGGGTGCTCCGGATGTCCTGGTCTGCCTTGACTGGGTGGGTGTCTCAGGATACAGGTGTATGACTGAGCGGGCGCTGGGGTGCTCCGGATGCCCTGGTCTGCCTTGACTGAGTGGGTGTCTCAGGATACAGGTGTATGACTGAGCGGGCGCTGGGGTGCTCCGGATGTCCTGGTCTGCCTTGACTGGGTGGGTGTCTCAGGATACAGGTGTATGCCTGAGCGGGCGCTGGGGTGCTCCGGATGTCCTGGTCTGCCTTGACTGGGTGGGTGTCTCAGGATACAGGTGTATGCCTGAGCGGGCGCTGGGGTGCTCCGGATGTCCTGGTCTGCCTTGACTGGGTGGGTGTCTCAGGATACAGGTGTATGCCTGAGCGGGCGCTGGGGTGCTCCGGATGTCCTGGTCTGCCTTGACTGAGTGGGTGTCTCAGGATACAGGTGTATGACTGAGCGGGCGCTGGGGTGCTCCGGATGTCCTGGTCTGCCTTGACTGGGTGGGTGTCTCAGGATACAGGTGTATGACTGAGCGGGCGCTGGGGTGCTCCGGATGTCCTGGTCTGCCTTGACTGGGTGGGTGTCTCAGGATACAGGTGTATGACTGAGCGGGCGCTGGGGTGCTCCGGATGTCCTGGTCTGCCTTGACTGGGTGGGTGTCTCAGGATACAGGTGTATGACTGAGCGGGCGCTGGGGTGCTCCGGATGTCCTGGTCTGCCTTGACTGGGTGGGTGTCTCAGGATACAGGTGTATGACTGAGCGGGCGCTGGGGTGCTCCGGATGCCCTGGTCTGCCTTGAGTGAGTGGGTGTCTCTGGATACAGGTGAATGACTGAGCGGGCGCTGGGGTGCTCCGGATGCCCTGGTCTGCCTTGAGTGAGTGGGTGTCTCTGGATACAGGTGTATGACTGAGCGGGCGCTGGGGTGCTCCGGATGCCCTGGTCTGCCTTGACTGGGTGGGTGTCTCAGGATACAGGTGTATGACTGAGCGGGCGCTGGGGTGCTCTGGATGTCCTGGTCTGCCTTGACTGTGTGGGTGTCTCAGGATACAGGTGTATGACTGAGCGGGCACTGGGGTGCTCCGGATGTCCTGGTCTGCCTTGACTGGGTGGGTGTCTCAGGATACAGGTGTATGACTGAGCGGGCGCTGGGGTGCTCCGGATGTCCTGGTCTGCCTTGACTGGGTGGGTGTCTCAGGATACAGGTGTATGACTGAGCGGGCGCTGGGGTGCTCCGGATGCCCTGGTCTGCCTTGAGTGAGTGGGTGTCTCTGGATACAGGTGAATGACTGAGCGGGCGCTGGGGTGCTCCGGATGCCCTGGTCGGCTTTGGCTAAGTGGGTATCTCTGGCTGTCTCTGGATACAGGTGCATGACAGTCACCCCCCTCCCGCTCAATCTCTCCACCGCCTCCCTTCCCTCCAACCACAACGCGAGTCAATCGCCCCTCCCAATCCATCCAATCACCAATCATTCCTCACCCCTCCCGTCCCTCACCTCCCCCCTCCCCTCCACCCACAACGTGAGTCAATCATTCCTCACCCCTCCCGTCCCTCACCTCCCCCTCCCCTCCACCCACAACGTGAGTCAATCATTCCTCACCCCTCTCGTCCCTCACCTCCCCCTCCCGTCCCTCACCTCCCCCCTCCCCTCCACCCACAACGTGAGTCAATCATTCCTCACCCCTCCCGTCCCTCACCTCCGCCCTTCTCTCCAACCACAACGTGAGTCAATCATTCCTCACCCCTCCCGCCCCTCACCTCCCCCCTCCAGTCCCTCACCTCCCCCCTCCCCTCCACCCACAACGTGAGTCAATCATTCCTCACCCCTCCCGCCCCTCACCTCCCCCCTCCGCTCCACCCACAACGTGAGTCAATCATTCCTCACCCATCCCGTGCCTCACCTCCGCCCTCCCCTCCAACCACAACGTGAGTCAATCATTCCTCACCCCTCCCGCCCCTCACCTCCCCCCTCCGCTCCACCCACAACGTGAGTCAATCATTCCTCACCCATCCCGTGCCTCACCTCCGCCCTCCCCTCCAACCACAACGTGAGTCAATCATTCCTCACCCCTCCCGCCCCTCACCTCCCCCCTCCCCTCCAACCACAACCTGATTCAATCATTCCTCACCCCTTCCGTCCCTCACCTCCTCCCTCCCCTCCCCTCCAACCACAACGTGAGTCAATCATTCCTCACCCCTCCCGCCCCTCACCTCCCCCCTCCGCTCCACCCACAACGTGAGTCAATCATTCCTCACCCATCCCGTCCCTCACCTCCCCCCTCCCCTCCAACCACGTGATTCAATCATTCCTCACCCCTTCCGTCCCTCACCTCCTCCCTCCCCTCCCCTCCAACCACAACGTGAGTCAATCATTCCTCACCCCTCCCGTCTCTCACCTCCCCTCTCCCCTCCAACCACAACGTGAGTCAATCATTCCTCACCCATCCCGTCCCTCACCTCCCCCCTCCCCTCCAACCATAACCTGATTCAATCATTCCTCACCCATCCCGTCCCTCACCTCCCCCCTCCCCTCCAACCACAACCTGATTCAATCATTCCTCACCCATACCGTCCCTCACCTCCCCCCTCCCCTCCCCTCCAACCACAACGTGAGTCAATCATTCCTCACCCCTCCCGTCTCTCACCTCCCCTCTCCCCTCCAACCACAACCTGATTCAATCATTCCTCACCCATCCCGTCCCTCACCTCCCCCCTCCCCTCCCCTCCAACTACAACGTGAGTCAATCATTCCTCACCCCTCCCGTCCCTCACCTCCCCCCTCCCCTCCAACCACAACGTGAGTCAATCATTCCTCACCCCTCCCGTCCCTCACCTCCCCCCTCCCCTCCTACCACAACGTGAGTCAATCATCCCTCCCCTCTCTCCCCTCCCTCCTCTCCTCCCCGTGACGCTTCAACCAAAAGTCAATCACCCCGCACTCCCACCCCGCACCCCCACCCCCACCCCCACACCCTCACCCTGCACCCCCACCCCCAGATCCCGACACTCAAGTCACCACGGGAGTCAATCACCCGTCCTCTCCCACCCCCCTCCCCATTTCTTCCATCCCCTCCCCTCACCCCCCCCCGCCCTCGCACCACCCCACCCTCCCCATCTAGCATGCCTCCCCCCACTCCGGTCGGTTGCCGGGGAAACCGAAGCCGGTTCTCGCCCCCAGCGGTCGGTAACTTTAAATGACTTTATCATGGTGGGTATACAAACGTTGTAGGCCTTATCAGAAACACTCCTGGGCTATATACACAGGCAGCGCCACCAAGCGGTCGAGAGAGAGCACCGCTCCAACCAGCAACTGGCGAGGGGGCGGGGGTGGTGCTGGGGGAGGATGGGGCGTCGCGGGGGGGGGGCCGAGGGGAGGGGGGGAGGCAGTGGATGCAAAGGGCGACTTGTGATAGTGAGGGACTTCCTTGGCCCCAGGGATCAGAGATAGACATACACCGGTGGCGACCGGCTCCTGCCCTTGTGAGCCCCCCCCCCTAACTCCCCCTCCCCCCTTCTCCCCCTCCCCTTCCCCTGTTTCCGCATGCCATGTGAACTATTTATGCCCTATTTTAACCTTACTGAAGCGATCTTCCGCCACTTAATGCTTTCCATTTGGCCGTTGTCTCTTTGTTTTTGCCGAACTATACAATCCGCTTGAGATCTATGGTGTATCTTCCCTGCGGTCACCCGTTGGACCCGTCGTGGTCACGTGTTTAATCGGTTTATCGGTTTGAAGCTATCCACCGTTATTATTCACGTCATTCATTGTCATCATCTTCATGTGTTGTCATCAGAGCATTTACTGTCATCATCTTCATGTGTTGTCATCAGAGCATTTACTGTCATCATCTTCATTTGTTGTCATCAGAGCATTTACTGTCATCATCTTCATTTGTTGTCATCAGCGCATTTACTGTCATCAGAGCATTTACTGTCATCATCTTCATGTGTTGTCATCAGAGCATTTACTGTCATCATCTTCACTTGTTGTCATCAGAGCATTTACTGTCATCATCTTCATTTGTTGTCATCAGCGCATTTACTGTCATCATCTTCATTTGTTGTCATCAGAGCATTTACTGTCATCAGAGCATTTACTGTCATCATCTTCATGTGTTGTCATCACATCATTCACTGTCATCATCTTCATTTGTTGTCATCAGAGCATTTACTGTCATCATCTTTATTTGTTGTCATCAGAGCATTTACTGTCATCATCTTCATTTGTTGTCATCAGAGCATTTACTGTCATCATCTTCATTTGTTGTCATCAGCGCATTTACTGTCATCATCTTCATTTGTTGTCATCAGCGCATTTATTGTCATCATCATCATGTGTTGTCATCAGAGCATTTACTGTCATCATCTTCATTTGTTGTCATCAGAGCATTTACTGTCATCATCTTCATTTGTTGTCATCAGCGCATTTACTGTCATCATCTCTATGTGTTGTCATCACAGCATTTACTGTCATCATCTTCATGTGTTGTCATTACAGCATTTACTGTCATCATCTTCATTTGTTGTCATCACAGCATTTACTGTCATCATCTTCATGTGTTGTCATCAGAGCATTTACTGTCATCATCTTCATTTGTTGTCATCAGAGCATTTACTGTCATCATCTTCATTTGTTGTCATCAGCGCATTTACTGTCATCATCTTTATGTGTTGTCATCACAGCATTTACTGTCATCATCTTCATTTGTTGTCATCAGCGCATTTACTGTCATCATCTGTATGTGTTGTCATCACAGCATTTACTGTCATCAGCTTCATTTGTTGGCATCATGCCATTCACTGTCATAATCTTCATTTTTAGTCACAACATTAACTGTCATCATCTCTCATTGTCCTCGTATCTTTCATTGCCGCCATCTTCTGTTGTCATCATCTTCCACCGAACGATAGAGTGGATCCGGCTTCCCCCCCCCCCCCACCCTCACCCCCATTCTCACCGCTATTGTGCAAGAAAGTCCGGACATTTTTGTGTCAATCAATACTGAACAACTGTGCCGACCAAACGTTACAGTGACTTCAGTTACCCGTGAGAATACATCACGTGATTTTATGCTAGTTATATGTTATAATCTTCCGTCTCGGATTCTTGCCTTGTCTTTGTCAATCTGCTGTCTATTTCACTCTATTTATCTCTATTTATCTCTCCATCTCTCTCGCTCTCTTTCTCTGTCTCTCTCCCTCTCTCTCTCTATCTCTCTCTCTCTTCTCATATATATATATATGTATGCATATATATATATATCCGGCTGTCCTTCTTTCGCTGCAGGAACAAAGAAGTCCGACCTGTTGGCCGCTATCTGGACCGGATCTTGCAACAAACCACTTAGCGCTCTCCGCCCGCCTTCAACACAACCGCCGCGAGTGTTCTTCCGCCGATAGAAAAAAGTCCCTGCTTCACTCGCCGTGCTGGAGGTACGGGGGGCAACACTTTAGGGTATGAACCCATTAAACGGGAAATTTCACGCGTAAAACTGAACCTCCAGGCGCATCTGTCTCGCACCGCTTAGTGATCACAACGTTAGGGTTTTTTCTCTCCCCTCCTTCCCCCCACTACCCCCCCCCCGCCCCCCACCCCCCCCCCCCGCTCCCATCTCTTCCAACTGTTGTTAGGCACATCCCCCGGAGACTCATTTCACCGAATCTTGAAATTCTTCCCCAAAAACAGTATCGGCGTACTCTGTTCTTTATCGTGTGTTGTGGAAACGTTTTTTTCCGGTTTGCATTGTCTTCTGCCCTCGGTGATGATTCAACTGGTCTGTTAATAGTAGTCTTTTTTCTTTTGTCAGACACCGAGGTTTATGACTGAAATAACTGCGGCATAGTTACTAGAAGTTGTCTATTGTTATTATCTACGGGATTTAGCCTGGAAATGCGATGAAACTTTAGTTGTGCGAGTAGTGAATGTCTTCAGTCGTTACTGAATATGACGCCAGGGTTTGTAATGCGGTCTGACTTCTGGTCGCTGACCTTTGACCTTTGACCTCTGACCTCTGACCGCCACACGTGACTTTTCCGCCGGGCAAGTGATTGTCTCGTTGAGCAAGTCATTTCCTTCATCGGGCAAGTGGTTTCCTTTGCCTGGCAAGTGATTTCCTTTACCTGGCAAGGGATTTCCTACATCGGGCAAGTGATTTCCTTTGCCTGGCAAGTGGTTTTCTTCGCCGGGCAAGTGATTTCTTTTCCCTGACAAGTGATTTATTTGGCCTGACAAATGATTTCCTTTGTCGGGCAAGTGATTTCTTTTCCCTGACAAGTGATTTCGTTTGCCTGACAAGTGATTTCCTTTGCCTGGCAAGTGATGTTTTTCATCGGGCAAGTGATTTGCTTTGTCTGGCAAGTGATTTATTTTGCCTGACAAGTGATTTATTTTGCCTGACAAGTGATTTATTTTGCCTGACAGATGATTTCCTTTGTCTGGCAAGTGATTTCATTTTTTAGGCAAGTCGTTTTCTATTGTAGGGCAAATGATTTTCATTTATTGGGCAAGTGATTTCCTTTGTGATAGTCCTGTTGAGCAAGCATTTTTTGTTGTTGATTTCCTTTGTAGGACAAGTATTTTCCTTTATTGGGCAAGTGATTTCCTTTATTGGGCAAGTGATTTCCTTTATTGGGCAAGTGGTTTTATTTGTTGTCAAGTGATTTCCTTTATTGGGCAAGTGATTTCCTTTGTAGGGCAAGTGATTTCCTTTATTGGGCAAGTGATTTCCTTTGTAGGGCAAGTAATTTCCTTTATTGGGCAAGTGATTCTTTTATTGGGCAAGTGATTTCCTTTATTGGGCAAGTGATTTGATTTGTTGGGCAAGTGACTTAAATTGTTTGGCAAGTGATTTCATTTGTTGGGCAAGTGATTTCGTTTGTTGGGCAAGTGATTGTCTTATCGGGCAAGTGGCTGTCTTGTCGGGCAAATGTCTGTCTTGTTGAGCAATTAATTTTCTCTGTTGGGCAAGTGATTGTCTTTATTAGGTTAGTGCTTTTCTTTTCTTGGCAAGTGGGTCCCCGGTAGGACAGATTGTCTTGTCGGGGAAGTGCTTTCCTTAGTTTGGGCCAGTGATTTTCTTTGTTGGGACAAGTGATTTCCTTTGTCGGGCAAGTAATTTCCTTTGTAGGGCAAGTGATTTCCTTTGTAGGGCAAGTGTCTGCCTTGTTGAACAATTGATTTCCTCTGGTGGGCAAGTGATTTCCTCTGGTGGGCAAGTGATTTCCTCTGTTGGGCAAGTGATTTCCTCTGATGGGCAAGTGATTTCCTCTGATGGGCAAGTCATTTTCTTTATTGGGCAAGTGATTTCCTTGTTTTGGCAAGTGGATTCCTAGTCTGTCAAGTAACAGTCTTGTCGGGCCAGTGACTGTTTTGTCGGGCAAGTGACTATCTTGTCGGGCACGTGACTATATTGTCGGGCAAGCGACTGTCTTGTCTGTCAAGTATCTGTCTTGTCAAGCAAGTGACTGTATTGTCGGGCAACTGGCTTTTTTGTCGGGCAACTGGCTTTCTTGTCGGGCAAGTGATTTGGGCAAGATTTCCTAGTCGGGTAAAGGCTTTCCAGGTCAGGCAAGTGATTTCCTTCGTCCAACAAGTGACTTTATTTTCGAATATTTTATTTTCTTCTTGCTGTATTCATATTTCGACCACGTGTCATGTTCACCCTCATATCCGGGTTTACATAAATGAAATCCACACCAGTGTCAAACTGGGCTATTACATAAATAAAGAGTCGTAAATAAAGAGTCACAGATAATATTCATTGAATTAATGTTTTTTATTGTGGCAATAAGTTAGACTAACATGAACACAACCAGTGACGTCACCGAGACTTACACACAACACTGACACAGTTCATGACCCGCCCCAGAAACCGGCGCAAAGCTGAGACAGTTCGTGACCCGCCCCAGAAACCGGCGCTAAAAACTGAGACGGTCAACTCCTGAGAAAAATCACTTTGTGTTACATACTTATACTGGCGTGCTATTTCATTGTACAACATGTATGTATAACCGGCCCAGTTTGGGGGTTATGCAATAAACTATACTTTCCAGAAGATGTCACACCAACTCGTCGAGTATATGAAGGTCACAGCCGCCACCCCTGCCCCAGGGCTAGTAGTTGAGAGCGGTTGGGGGTGGGTGGGCAGGGCTCAGTGTGGGAGGGTGGGGTAGGCGAAGGGCCAGTAGTTAAGGGCTGGCAGGGCCACTGACGGGTACAACAGCGGCCTGACGATCTCCTCCGGTTTGTAGAGTCTCTGGTCATCCTTGATGAGCACCTTGACGGCCACTCTCCGCGCGGCAGGGGGCAGCACCTGTTGCTGCTGCTGCTCTTGCTGGAGCTGCTTGCGCTTTGTCTTGTAGCGACGGTTCTGGAACCAGATCTTCACCTGGGTCTCCGTCAGCTTGAGTCCGGCCGCCAGGTCGGCGCGCTCGGGTCCCGATAGGTAGCGCTGGTGGCTGAAGCGACGCTCCAACTCGAACACTTGCGCGTGCGAGAACGCAGCGCGAGAGCGCTTCTTCCGCGGCTTGTGGCCCCCACCGCCGCCGGACCCCCCCACCCCCGCCGGACCCCCCGCCCCCGCCGCCGCTACCCCCGCCGCCGCCGCCGCCACCTCCCGAGGCGGCCCCCCGGGGGTCGGGGGTGAGGAGTCGCTGTGGCTGAGGTCGTCGTACCCCCCCGGTGACCCCGGGTTGAGGTCCTCCTCCTCCTCATCCTCCTCCTCTTCCAGCCCCTCCTCGCCGTCCCTGCCGTCCACTGTCATCCCGTCGACGTCGCCGTCGCCGTCGTTGTTGTTGTCGTCACACCAGGGGGAATCGACGTCGACGTCCGACAGGTAAGCGGCGTCGTCGCCGACGCTACAGCGGGACGGGACGCGACGCCCCGACATGACATCTGAAGCGACACAAGGATATTCACATATAGAGAGTGTGACGTCATGGTTAATACATACAGATCTGTATACATGTTTCTGTAATCTCACACATCTGTATACATGTATCTGTAATATCACACATCTGTATACATGTATCTGTAATCTCACACATCTGTATACATGTATCTGTAATCTCACACATCTGTATACATGTATCTGTAATCTCACACATCTGTATACATGTATCTGTAATATCACACATCTGTATACATGTATCTCTAATCTCACACATCTGTATACATGCATCTGTAATCTCACACATCTGAGTGTATACATGTATCTGTAATCTCACACATCTGTATACATGTTTCTGTAATCTCACACATCTGTATACATGTATCTCTAATCTCACACATCTGTATACATGTATCTGTAATCTCACACATCTGTATACATGTATCTGTAATCTCACACATCTGTATACATGTATCTCTAATCTCACACATCTGTATACATTTTTCTGTAATCTCACACATCTGTATACATGTATCTCTAATCTCACACATCTGTATACATGTATCTCTAATCTCACTCATCTGTATACATGTATCTCTAATCTCACACATCTGTATACATGTATCTCTAATCTCACACATCAGTATACATTTTTCTGTACATTTCACACATCTGTATACATGTATCTGTAATCTCACACATCTGTATACATGTATCTGTAATCTCACACATCTGCATACATGTATCTGTAATCTCACACATCTGTATACACGTATCTCTAATCTCACACATCTGTATACATTTTTCTGTACATTTCACACATCTGTATACATATATTTGTATATCTCTACACTTCTACACCTTATATATATATCGTTTATGTATCTAGGAGATACATATGTGATATATATTACATGATACTATCTCATATATATAAATATGTATCTCACATATTACTTCTATCTCTCGAGCTTTCAGGCTGTATACATATGCAATCACCCCACACACGGAGTGAATACATGAAAATAATATACAAACGCCAGTACAAATAATTCGGTTATAGAAGAATACTCAAAATGTTAATCGTCATAATTACACAGAGTATTAGATGAAAGATGGACCTGACATTCCATGGAGGTTGTTTCCATGCGCAGCCAGGGAATACTTATATTTTTTATTTATTTGATGATTCGTTAGGATATCATTTAAAGTACACATTATTGCAAGGGTATATCATCATTCGGACAGATTCCCTGGTTTCTATGGCGATGGATGCAGCGTAGCCTTCGTGTTTGTTGCTATTATCCGTGAATCCTGTTATTATAAGGTAAAGATGGGGGCCCCGTCATCGGAGTCACGTGACCGACCTCGGGTTTGTCTATAATACGGATCGGAGTAAAAACAAAAGACGGAAAACAATCCTTGGCGCAGGTAGATATACGAGGCTCGGGTGGGGGTGGTAGGGTGGGGGGCGGTTTGTGGAGAGGGAGGGAGGGGGAGAGAGGGAGGTAGGGAGGTAGGGAGGGAGGGAGGGAGGGGTGAGGTTACGCAAGAGCAGCATCCAATAGGGCGGAACCTGTCGCCCATTAATCGCGTCTCACTTTTCAAAGACAAACTCGCTCTGGCGGAATAGTTTCTTCAATCTCCCGTCCAAACTGTTTACATTGGAGAGCTATCGTTTTATAGAGGGGAGAGTGTTTGGAAATAAACAGCTCTGTCTCTCGATGTGGTAGCCGTTAGGCATAGGAGGGTATAGCCCACCCACACGACTGGGCGGTGTGGGGGGGTGGAGTGAGAACTGGGGGGCGGGGGGTGACCGGTGAGGCAGAAGACTGAGGGTAAATCTCGACCTGGTGCCGGCGGGGTGGGATTACATACCCCTCCACCCACCCCCGGTCACCCCCCTCCCCCCCCCCCCACCCCACACTGCTACCCTCACTGCCAGCCACTGGTGCCCCGGGGGCACTGGCACGGGTCCGTCCCCGGGGGTCCACCCCAGCACGCTCCGCCACCCCACCCCCTACCACCACCTCCCAGGAAGGGGGGAGGTGGGGGGGGGGGTCAAACACTGAAGCCCATTGACTTGCGGGGTTACGCCACAAGGGGGCGCTGTGCGCGGGGCCTGACCATATGTCCACTCACCCCGCAATCAATTAACCCTTGTCTTTGTACTGCCCCGTGTGACCCCCCCCCCCCCTCTCCCAACCACCCCCCCCCCCTCCCTTCCCACACCTACCACCACCCTCCCCAACCCATGGTAGGAGATTATACCTACAAAGCACCCTAGCACTCCCCCCCCCGCCCTCCCGTCTCCATTCACCCCACCCCTACCATGCCTCGGCCCCGCCCCTCATGGGTTGCCCCCCCCCCTCCCCTACCGCCCTCACTGCTACAGAGCCCACCTCACATTGTCGGAATGCCACACCATGGGTGGGAGAGGGAAGAGGGAGGGCCGGAGGGAGGGGGGGGGTGGCTGCACCCCTCTCCCGCTCATAGTTCTCACAGCGGGCGTCGCACCGCGCATGCGTATTGATGTCCCTGCGCCACCCGACCCCCCCCCCCCCCCGTGACCGGCGATATTTCGCGTGTGTGGGGTAAGACGGGGGTGAGCGGGGGGGGGGTGTGCAAGGCTACCTATGGCCTCTTGACAAAACTACTGAGAGGCTTATTGGGTCGTAAACACCATGCGCAGGCAGTCACCCCCCAGGCAGCCAAGAGCTGGCATAAAGTATCCCTCACTCTCGCCCCTGCCACACCGCCCTCCGTACCGTCACCAGTCGTCATACAGACTAAGCTGTCGGCACGCTCAGAGCGACTCAAGTCCCTGCCTGTCACTGCCAATCAGGCAGCAGGGGTGAGGCGCCGAGCACCTCGCCCCCCCGCCCCCCTGCTCTCGCCTCACCCCCTATTCGCCCATACCAGCCCTCCTTCCAAGCTGCAGCAAAGACCCCATCTCCATCCGTGGGCAGCACGCGAACGCCACCCCTCAACCATACGTCATCAAGGAAAACCTCACTCACTCACTACAATATAGCTTCTCCTCAGCTTTTTACCCTCGTCCGCGCCCTCACCCCCCACCCCCCACCGCCTCCTGCCCCTTTCCCCTGCATTGAAGCGCGTATTACGAAGGTGATTCAAGGGTAATTGCTGGAAACGGTGCCCCCACCCCACCCCCACTAACAAAAGCCCTTAATTAGATTATTACTCCAGTCTGCGTTCGTGCCGTGACCTCTAAACCAGCGTCTCCCAGCGCTTGAAGGTTAAAAAGCCGATCCTTTGTAAATTGACGATCAGTGATTAAAGACGTAACAAGATTAACAACCGCTCTACCCTCCCCCCCACGCCCCCCCCCCCCCACACGCACCCACTCTCTCTCTCTATGAAACAACCCACAGACCACTTATGACCCCCTCCCGTATGTCATTGATTTAGACCCAGGTTCAGAGTATTCTGCAAGGGTCAGGCTGTTCAGGTTGTCATAGCGGTTAGCCCAGTCGCTCTTAGGATAGACACCGTGCCAAGCCCAGCCTAATGCTAACTAAACTGTTACCTTAATCATTTCTGTGACAGTTATAATGAGATAATATGTGAGTTCAATGAAACGGGAAACGGGGTGTGGGGTGTGGGGTGTGGGGTGTGGGGTGTGGGGTGTGGGTATAAAATGTGGTGTTAGAGATGGTGTCGGGTGGGTGCAGAGTGTGCGATGTGGTACAGGTGTAGTGTAAAGAGTGTAGGGTGTGCTGTGTGGAGTGTAGGGTGTGCAGTGTGGAGTGTAGGTTGTGGGGGTGCGATGTGGTGAGGGGGTACGCAGTGTGGGGTGTGGGGTGTGGGTGTAGAATGTGGTGGTAGAGGTGGTGTCGGGTGGGTGCAGAGTGTGGGATGTGGTACAGGTGTAGTGTAGTACAGTGTGGGGCATGGGTGTAGTGGGAAGATTGTAGGCTGTAGTATGGCAAGTGTACAGTGTGGGGCATGGGTGTAGTGTGAAGAGTGTAGGCTGTAGTATGGCAAGTGTACAGCGTGGGGCATGGGTGTAATGTGAAGAGTGTAGGCTGTAGTATGGCAAGTGTACAGTGTGTGGTATGGCTGCAGTGTGAATAGTGTAGGCTGTAGTATGGCAAGTGTACATTGTGTGGTATGGCTGCAGTGTGAATAGTGTAGGCTGTAGTATGGCAAGTGTACAGTGTGTGGTATGGCTGCAGTGTGAATAGTGTAGGCTGTAGTATGGCAAGTGTACAGTGTGTGGTATGGCTGCAGTGTGAATAGTGTAGGCTGTAGTAGGCAAGTGTACAGTGTGTGGTATGGCTGCAGTGTGAATAGTGTAGGCTGTAGTATGGCAAGTGTACAGTGTGTGGTATGGCTGCAGTGTGAATAGTGTAGGCTGTAGTATGGCAAGTGTACAGTGTGTGGTATGGCTGCAGTGTGAATAGTGTAGGCTGCAGTAGGCAAGTGTACGGTGTGTGGTATGGCTGCAGTGTGAATAGTGTAGGCTGTAGTATGGCAAGTGTACAGTGTGTGGTATGGCTGCAGTGTGAATAGTGTAGGCTGTAGTATGGCACTGGTACGGTGTGTGGTATGGCTGCAGTGTGAATAGTGTAGGCTGTAGTAGGCAAGTGTACAGTGTGTGGTATGGCTGCAGTGTGAATAGTGTAGGCTGTAGTATGGCAAGTGTACGGTGTGTGGTATGGCTGCAGTGTGAATAGTGTAGGCTGTAATATGGCAAGTGTACAGTGTGTGGTATGGCTGCAGTGTGAATAGTGTAGGCTGCAGTAGGCAAGTGTACGGTGTGTGGTATGGCTGCAGTGTGAATAGTGTAGGCTGTAGTATGGCAAGTGTACAGTGTGTGGTATGGCTGCAGTGTGAATAGTGTAGGCTGCAGTAGGCAAGTGTACGGTGTGTGGTATGGCTGCAGTGTGAATAGTGTAGGCTGTAGTATGGCAAGTGTACAGTGTGTGGTATGGCTGCAGTGTGAATAGAGTAGGCTGTAGTATGGCAAGTGTACAGTGTGTGGTATGGCTGCAGTGTGAATAGTGTAGGCTGTAGTATGGCAAGTGTACATTGTGTGGTATGGCTGCAGTGTGAATAGTGTAGGCTGTAGTATGGCAAGTGTACAGTGTGTGGTATGGCTGCAGTGTGAATAGTGTAGGCTGTAGTATGGCAAGTGTACAGTGTGTGGTATGGCTGCAGTGTGAATAGTGTAGGCTGTAGTAGGCAAGTGTACAGTGTGTGGTATGGCTGCAGTGTGAATAGTGTAGGCTGTAGTATGGCAAGTGTACAGTGTGTGGTATGGCTGCAGTGTGAATAGTGTAGGCTGTAGTATGGCAAGTGTACAGTGTGTGGTATGGCTGCAGTGTGAATAGTGTAGGCTGCAGTAGGCAAGTGTACGGTGTGTGGTATGGCTGCAGTGTGAATAGTGTAGGCTGTAGTATGGCAAGTGTACAGTGTGTGGTATGGCTGCAGTGTGAATAGTGTAGGCTGTAGTATGGCACTGGTACGGTGTGTGGTATGGCTGCAGTGTGAATAGTGTAGGCTGTAGTAGGCAAGTGTACAGTGTGTGGTATGGCTGCAGTGTAAATAGTGTAGGCTGTAGTATGGCAAGTGTACGGTGTGTGGTATGGCTGCAGTGTGAATAGTGTAGGCTGTAATATGGCAAGTGTACAGTGTGTGGTATGGCTGCAGTGTGAATAGTGTAGGCTGCAGTAGGCAAGTGTACGGTGTGTGGTATGGCTGCAGTGTGAATAGTGTAGGCTGTAGTATGGCAAGTGTACAGTGTGTGGTATGGCTGCAGTGTGAATAGTGTAGGCTGCAGTAGGCAAGTGTACGGTGTGTGGTATGGCTGCAGTGTGAATAGTGTAGGCTGTAGTATGGCAAGTGTACAGTGTGTGGTATGGCTGCAGTGTGAATAGTGTAGGCTGCAGTAGGCAAGTGTACGGTGTGTGGTATGGCTGCAGTGTGAATAGTGTAGGCTGTAGTATGGCAAGTGTACAGTGTGTGGTATGGCTGCAGTGTGAATAGTGTAGGCTGCAGTAGGCAAGTGTACGGTGTGTGGTATGGCTGCAGTGTGAATAGTGTAGGCTGTAGTATGGCAAGTGTACAGTGTGTGGTATGGCTGCAGTGTGAATAGTGTAGGCTGTAGTAGGCAAGTGTACAGTGTGTGGTATGGCTGCAGTGTGAATAGTGTAGGCTGTAGTAGGCAGGTGTACAGTGTGTGGTATGGCTGCAGTGTGAATAGTGTAGGCTGTAGTATGGCAAGTGTACAGTGTGTGGTTTGGTATGGACTGTGTGAGATGCATAGTGTAGGATGTGGGGTGTCAGATGGAATGCTACTTTTGCTTCAGGATCTCTTATTGGTTCTCTGGATCGTCTCTTCCCAAGCATAGACACCACATCCCGTGGAATCCATCCGGCCATGTCTGGTTCCGACACGACAACAGCCCGCTCAGTGGCCCTCTGAGTCTGGGGTTCCGGAACACAAACAATCCCGATGATCCGGACGATACTCCCCCTTAGTAGGACACCCCAAACACAAGACGCCGAACTCAGAGTCCAGGATCCAACATCCTGAGTGCTGGACCCACAATCCCGACGTCTCTTCTTAACCAAATCCTTTCTCATGGACTCCACGCGAGTTGGCCAGAGCGCTCTAGCTAACAGGGCGGCCCCTCCACACGAGAGTGGATGGCAAGTTTCTGGATCAATCAATTTCTGGATTGCAGGACGCGCTATTAATTTAGATGTGACAATCAGTATATCTCGTCGGGGTATCCAGCTAGTTCAGATGGTATTGTGGTTAGCATGGGAACGGATCCGATTTCGTTGAGTGAGCTCTGATCTGTCAGATCAACCGTAGTTTAGGGTTTGCCCCTGACTCTATAATAAGATCTTTTTACTGGAGAGAATAAACTTCCCATGGCCTCTCGGAAACAAAATGATATTCTCAAACCACATGACCAATGCTAAGTTACAAATTTGAATCTGAATGTGGGCAACATTTAATGAAAACCTTATTAATTGGCTTCGCTCTCGCCTTAATATTGTTGGCTTTGTATTCGAGGGTATACTATATGATTCCCTGTTGAACAAGACTTTTGCCTTATTTAAATCAAGCATGTTTTCTTTATTTTCAAAAGCTTAAATCTGTTATAATAACAGGAACGATTTAACGCAACTTTCAGCTTTACGTTATTCAAAGTACTTTATCTTTATTTTCACATTTTAAAACTGTTTCCTAACAGGAACGAGCTTAATAATCGTAATTTAATGGATCAGATTTCCCTAATGGATGCCGGTGTGAGGCTAGCATGTGCCAACCAGTAGCCATCATTTATAATAGGACGTCACATCAGTTTGTTGTCGTTCAGCATCAACACGTCAACTTCTGACGACTCCTGAGGGAACCAAAACCCATTTAGAGATCCCGATGAAGTGAATGGAGCCTTCCCCAGGATCCCACCCCTCATCAGCGCCACAAGACGACTCACAAATGCACAGGATCCGGCCAGATCCACCCATAAGCGAAGGAGATAAGACTCACGTCTGCTCCGAGCGCATGTTTCCTGGAGCAGACGACAGCTTCACCAGTTTTCCCGCCAAAACGGCTGCCACGCATTACGTGACGCGTCCTTGACACCGCGCGGCGATGATATCTGTCACTATATAGGTAATATATTAGATGAAGATGGCAGCATCGAGATGTGAGGTGAATCGGAGAGAGAGAGAGAGGGGGGGAGACTGGGAATGGAGAGGGGGCAGGGTGGGTGAGGAGGGAGGCTGGTGTAAGTTTAAGACAGCCGTAAACCGCCTCAGTCCCCAGAGACCCCAGTGTTTGTAAATATTTAAATGGCTGAGGACCCCTGACACTCGGGTAATACAGCCACCGCGCGGGCCTCTCGGGGAGTCGATTAGTTAAAGTGAGTAACAACAGTGTGGGGGGCTAATCACCCGGGAGATGTGACTGGTTATCACCCCCGCTGATGTCAGGAGGGGTGGCGATTAACACACACCTCCCCCCCCCCGCCCTCCTCCTCACCCTTCAATCAACCCACAACCATGCACCTCTCACACACACGCTCACTGAACCTGC